>JAOTAV010044285.1:0-17388 GCA_026546445.1 Cyclargus thomasi
TCTGGTACCTGTAACACAAGTCCTTCGGGTACTTAGCACAGGGCCAGATTGACGTGGTGTGAAGCGTCCATAGATATAGATATTAAAATTTTGCTTTAGTAGCCGTAATATCGTATTTTCGGAGAGCAAAGTAAAATTGTTGGCATATGCCGGGACAATTCCTGGAAATTCCAGCCATGTGGCAAAAATCCCTAGTCGTAAGACAATTAGTCCGTCGCGACGGGAACACGAGAGGGCGGCGACACATATGACGCGTCGGCGACTGGAGACCTGCATTCCTGTACTTTCTCCAACCAGACCGACCTAGGCTCTCACCGTTATGCAAACAATGTTAATTGCACGAGGACATTACTGATAAATTAGCACTTCTTAATATGGATATTATGATGTTATTTCCATCACGGCATAAGAAGAATAAAATAGTCTGTTCAAATATCAATATTGATATCTTAAAAATAATTTAAAAATGGTTCGTCTTTAAGCAACTTAAGACAGTAAGGGCCTATTTCACCACTTACTGTTAAAGTTTCTGTTAGGCTATCCGCAAGTTTTTTGACTGATTCTCAATATGAAATCTGTTAAACAAAGTTGTATCTGTCAAACATTTGTGGAAACATGATGTTTTTCCAAGACCAAAAAGGAATCAGAAGTTAATGTTACTCTCATCTTTTCAAATAAGCAAATAAACAATGTATGGACACGGTGAAAGTTTGTTCGTCGGATAAAGCCTCCGATAGCCATCTTATATTATAAGTTTTTTTTTAATCTATGGACACCTCACACCACGTCATTCTGGTCCCGTGGTAAGTACCGGAAGGACTTGTGTTACCAGACAACGGAAATATATTTGAGACTTTTATACTATATCCATATTTAAGATTTTTATTGTAAGATACACATATTTAATACACATCCAAGACCCAGGAGCAAATTTACTTAAAAACTTTTTTTAACTTACAGTACATTATCCAAAATGTATTGACAAGCAACAGTTAGAATACCTATTTCTTTAAATTTACTTCTCAGAGATAAAAATGCAGACATTTTATAAATAGAACGTATGGTTCGCTTCTGTAGCACGAATATTGTGTTAATGTCGGAAGCGTTTTTCCATAAAAGGATGCCATAGGACATCCTGCTATGGTAATAACTAAAATATACTAATCGTACCGGGTCTTCATCTGTAATTTCTCCAACCTTTCTAACAGCATAACCTGCAAAATCGCATGCATACAAACTGAGCCACAGAGGTCGTCCATCGAGTAACATTATAAACAAAAATTATTTGCACGTACGCAAGTTCTTGGACAATTGCTAGATAGCCAATGTTTTTGCTGTTCGGGCACTGCTAAAGTTAAAATTTCATAGAGATTTCTTTCGTTTAGTTTTCGTTATTTCGTAGATGACATTGTATGTAGTTTTGAGGTTATTATTAAACCGTAGAGGACAATGCAAACGATTTGCCAAATACCTTATTAATGTGGACAATGCTTTTGTATGTTGTAAATTATAGGATACAATTGTACAGAGAACTGCGGACGACATTAGTTATTATGTAGGTATACACATGGTATATACATACCATATATACATACAATGTATCTATACATTGTACATATTTTTGGTAAAAGAATATTTTAGCGCGTCTTTGTGGCAGGACAATGTCTGGCGTGTCCGCTAGTTAATTAATATAATAATAATAATATACAATAATAAAAAATATTATAATTAAATAAGATGCTACCTTCATTTTGTATCACTTAATTCCAATGTTTTATCGTTATTTACATTTCTTGGACCTCTGCGAATATTTTAAGATTAGAATTAACTTAATAGGTTCAGGAGGTTCAGTCATTTTGCATAATGGAAAATCCATATTTTTTATTTATTACATATACATACTTTAACTTTTTACGATCCGCTTCTTATCAGTAATATTATGAATGTTCAACCTCAAATTCATCATGTTGTGTTGTCAAAGGACGTTTTAAATAATATTAAAATACCTATTAACATATTTTTCAAAAATTCTATGAGATCGAAGCTGCGGGAAAATGAAGTTTAAAAAACCGGCCAACTGCAAGTTGGAGAGAGCAAAAAATAGATCGAATAATCGATAGAATCGAATTGTATTGATAGGAATTAAACCCACGCTCCCGAGCACGCAATATTGATATAGTAAGTTACTAATAAAAAATTAACATTTAAGATTTTTTTAAATATTTTAGTCTGGTAGTTCAGCGCATGAGCGCACTCAAGGTACGGCCGCCCTTGGTTTTAATTTATCAAAATTGGACTTGTCATTTTTTCAGTTTTTTCTCATAATATCTATTATGATAAACTGAATAATATCTACTTATAATATACATATAAACGTTATATTATGTATTCACATATACATTCACGTTAAACTAATCAAACACATTAATTAAGACTATTTGGCGACACGAAAAAATACTTATGTAGTTGTATTTATACAACTTTATAAGTAATTTTTCATGTCATTGATATCTCCAGCAGTGACCTAAGACTTTACTTCACATTAAAAATAAATGTTTGAAAACGTTTATATATAGGTTAATACCTATCTTATAATTGCCTTAATACCCAATTGCCTGAATTACACATTTTTCATAATAATTTGAATAAACCTTTTAAATCGATTTATCATTATGGCTACTACGAATAGCTGCACATTTTTTTCTATTTTCGGTTTCAATAGAATTATGCAAAAAAAAAACGAACACCTTTATATCATAAGTTACCAAATTAAGGCTGTTACGTGTTTTATTATTTTTTTACAAAAGTTGTTCAATCATGTCTTATGTTTAAGCCAGACCTCCGAGAAACAAAACCGTGGTCCAAGTATAGCCAAATAAAAGCAAATACCAAAAGAAAATTCTAGATTTTATAGGAGAATAGATTTTATATATCAAGTGCAATGACTGTCGACTACCAAAGTCGACAGTCATTGCAGTGCATGAAACCACGGCCTCAGGTGCATCATATAAATTGCACAACATACGTCGAGATCATAATAACGCCGACCTGTCACGCCTCACTTCAGCTGACATTATAATACTATATTATAATATCTTAGAGGCACTCAGAGGGTCTAGTTATTATAGCGTGAGTTCCGAAATACAACCTAGTATAAAGATTGGACTAAAATTTCGCATGTAGGTAGTTATTGTGACGCCGACGTAGGCGTAGGCTAAGACAGAATTTTGATAAATCCTATTCCTAATAGTCGGGGAGCCCAAGAGGAGATTTTTGAATTTATTCGAGCGCGTCAGATTAAGGTAGTGTAGGCTTTTTACATGTCTCTGGTTATCATGGTATAAAAGCTATTTTTATAAAAGTTCTTAAAAATCTATTTTTAAGTACCGAAATGTCATTGAAACCGTCAGGTCAAGATAGCGAATGTTAAATACGCCAAAGAACACTTTTACATAAAGCACTGATTATTTAGATGTAAGGTAAGCCTGTATTAAAATAAAATAATAAACCCTCATATTTTCGTAACCATGCACCCCGAAAAAACTATTTCACACTCGGCTAAATGTTTTACGCCTTGCCGTCTAAAATCGTGCAATAATAATATTTAATGTAAATATTTTTTCAATTAATCTTCGTATTTATAACCTTAAAATAGCTGTAGCGTCTTAAGTCACTGTTAAAATAAATAAAGATATGTTAATTTTTATCTCCATTTTACCTAATCCTACAAAACGTACTAGGCCTCCTTGACGCTCAAGTTACTACAAAATTACTTCATAACGCAAGCGAAGTTGCGAGTAAACGTGTAAACTTTCAAGTAAATATTCATTAAAAACAAATTAGAAACGGCGTAATCGCACCTAATTGTGATTGACTGATTGGCGTCTCAATTAATCCACTCGAGGTCAGAGGAAGCCAGCAAAACCCGCCATCAGTGTTTGTCACTCATTTTCACTTACGACATACTTTTATTTACTACCTACTACGAACTGGTATAAGCATTGAAATATCGACTACTTTGCCAAGTAGGTATTTTCATTCAAACTTTCATCCACAATTTATCTCCTTGGGGTACTAACATAGTACCCCAAGGAGATAAATTGTGAATGAATTTATAACATGTTATAACATCTACCCGATACTACAGGCGTAGGACCGACTTTTTACATGCCCATCCGACTCATGGATCATTTTACTAGTCAGACAATCAAATGAGCCTGCATTGTCCTAACCAAACTTGATACACATTTAATACCTATTAGCAATAAGTACCGTAAGTAGGTATTGAATAGTTTCACTTTCGCTCGAGCTTCGATATCAGTCAATCGTTCTAGTTCTGGTATTGACTTTGAAAGTCTTCCGCGGAGTTACAGGTTTGATCGAGGCCGAGCGAGTGTTAATGTTTATCGACTCCACGCCGGTCGTCGAGTCTTTTGACATGCATTTCGCCGTTAAGGCAATGCGAAGTCCAAATGAAACTAGCTAAATTACCTCTATAGTTTATATACACAAATCTTCTTCAGAACACCTTCTTTCTACGGTCTCTTTAGAAAATTGCTAATTTGAAATATAATTAGCTAAATTATCCATATATATGTACATAACATGTCTTCAGTATCTTTTTTAGGAAGTTGCGAATTTCAAGTAAAGCATGGTTAACTAAAGACATAAATTTGCAAAAAATCCCTCTTTTAAGGTTTTTATATTAGCAAAATCCATTTACAACTATCCGAAATAAGCGCGGACATACGGAAAGGGGAAAATTGGGAACTTTAGTTTTAATATGCAATAAAGATGATATATGGGTACCGTATTTAATTTTTACTGCATATATTTTAATAACATTGATTTACCTATTTACCTATTGAAAAATACTGTAATGTCTATGTAACTATCAAAATATTTTAGTTCACTCTTGGACATTAAAGAGGTTAACCGAACGTGTACAAAGAGACTGTTTCTTAGTATTCATAAAGAAATCGCAAAAGATTTTTTGGGGGTAAAAACCTCGCTTCTAGGAAGAGACTTCAACGCGGGCAAAGCTAACGAAAATATAAAGCTAACTTGGCTTATACCAAGTTTGGTATAAAAATAACTTTATTTAAGTTACTTCCGCACATAAGGCCTTTCTCGTGACGTTTCCTGCTGCCAGCAACTAACAATAACAATTTTAAATTATCACTGATGGAAAAATGATGTTTTCAATTATACCTGGGTGCGTGTTTGTACGGGTGGATGGGAATTTAATGGTTCTTTTTTTAAGGCTATTTTTTTTGTTCTAGATGTGGTGCCAGCGCGGCTGAACGTGGGTGTGATGCTGTTCCTGGCGTGTTGGGTCAACTACATGCTGCGGGTGAACATGAGCGTCAACATCATTGCCATGGTGCCAAACGATCATACCGCCTCCACGTGAGTCTTGCTTGAAGTATACAAACTATAACATGTATTTACTATTTAAGATTGTTAATACTCTCTAGTACTGTATTCCAGAGCTTCTAATCCAATAAGTTTTTTCCCTTCTTAAAAAGATAGCTGATCTAAAGTATACGGAGCTGACTGAAAAGCGTTTGATAAATTATTATAGCCGGGGAGGTCTAAGTGTTATTTTTGCAGTAACTCGAGCGTTATGGGGACCTAGTACGTTTTGTAGAGTAGGTAAAAGGTTGAAAAAAATTATAAAGGCATTTTTTATTTTCGCGGTGGGATAAGATGCTACAGCGATTTTAAGGTTACTTGATTTGATCAAATGGTTTACATTAAACCTACACTGGATGATTATGATAGACAACAAGGCCTAAAGCATTTAGCTGAATCAATTTAGTTTGACATAAAATATCTTAGTTTAGAAAATATGATTGGCCTTATTCTTTAATGTTATCACATGCTTATCATACATTTAAATCATCAGTGCTTTATATGGAACTGTTCTTTGGCAAATATTTATATATACAGCCCCTATCTTAATCTGACAGTTTCAACAACATTTCGATCCTTAAAAACATTTTTTTAAGCACCGAACTAACGAGAAATCTAATTTTTATAGAAAGCCTACACTAGCTTGACCTGACGCGCTCGAGTACATCCAAAATTCCCCTCTTGGGCTCCCCTACTATTATAAAGTCAACGTTTGTCTTATGTCGTGACAATTGTCCATTACATTTTTGGGAGTATTGTTGTACTTTCGTTGAATCATTTTGCTGGCAAGCAGTTACCACAAAGGCAATGGTGATAACAATATACTGTGATCCAGAGCCTCTTTGTATCTATTATTTGTAAGAAAAACCTTTCAAGAATTACCAGCAATTAACACAACATAATCAGAAAATTTTGAAAGCCCCCTGAGCGCACTCTGTTCATATGTTTTATTGTGTATCTCGCATACTATTCAAAATGTCCTGATAGGTTTTATATGGTACAGGCAGGCGTCCGAATTTTTCTGATCAGAAATTTCGATAACGTGCAGTAGGATTAGTACAGACCTACAGTAAACATGTTTCGCGTTAAGTCGCTGCGGCCTCAACAATCAACAATAGCTCTCGCCAGTGTCACCGTAATTGACGTAATTGCATTCACGTACCAATTACAACGTACACGTACACGTAACACGTAACTATGGAAAACTTCTACCGACTTTTAAAATATACTTTTCTCTATTTATTTGAGAATATTAGGGGATGAACCTTTAAGAAGTTTACCTGCAATTTGATAAAATTGTGATTGTTATAAATATAAGAATTCATTGGAATTCGGAGCACAAAATAATAACAAATATAAAAACGTTTTGTCTGCAGTTGTATCTAATATGTATGATCAAAATATTATACCAATAAAAATATTAAACAACACATTTTGTAAATTAATGCATCTTTTAATATACAAAGGAATTTAGTTTCAGAATGTTGAAGACGAAAAGCTCAAAGTTGTTTATAAAACTAAATCTTGTTAGTTGGTGGCTCGATTACTTTTTTATGTACGGCCCAAGACATAAATAGCTTAGCAAATCTTGAAACGCGTCGTAGTATACAAGTGACATTTGTAAAATGAATTTGAATTAATATAAGTTGTTCTATTCTTAAAATATAATGTCATTCAAGATAAATAAATTAATACTTAGTATTATAATATGGTATAAATATTATATATAAGGTGCAATAAAACTATCTGGCTATTTTTTAGGGCTAAGCCATACCGATAATTGTAGTGTTTTTAGGGTTCCATACCCAAAGGGTAAAAAGGGTATTAGTAAACTTCGATGTCTGTCTGTCCGTCTGTCTGTCTCTAGGCTGAAGATTTGAAGAGTGCCTCTCATATAACAAACGTGTTTTTTTCAAGTTTCTTCTTCTTGGTACTAGATGGCGCGGCTAACACTTTTTAGGAAGTGTAGAGCTAAAGCTGTAACTTTGAAAACTCTGGTTCCTCAATTTTTGGCTCTTACCTGGTACAGAACCCTTCGTGCGAGAGTCCAACTCATACTTGGCCGGTTTTTCTGACAAACTTTCGGAACCTACTTTGTCAGCATTTTCGTAATGCCGACAAAGTCTAAAAAACTTAGTGATTATAGAAAAGTACGTGTATTTTATTTTCGCAAGTATTAACATACTACAATTTGGCTAGTAATTTTAATTGTACTCTGAATGTTTATTCCTGGCTAACCAACTATCCAGACACCTAGCCTATCTGAACTTTGATACAGTCTGCAAAGAATATTAAAATAAAATTAAAATCTTCTTAGTAATCTGCACATAACAATGGCTAATTAAAGTTCTTTAATCTTATAATCTCATAGAATTGTAATTACATCGTACCACCGTGTCGACGTATTATTACTTCGAGCTAATTTTACTTGTTTTTAGACGAATGTGTCGGCAAAAGTCTTCGATCAAATATTATTAAGAGCCACAGATTCCTTCAAAATTTATTAAAATAATGGCAATAGGACTACGTGAAACAAAACAACTTAAATCAAAATCAAGTGTACTGAAAAATAAAACTTAACTTTATGAGTTAAAAGCTCACAAACGTACAAAAGTTAAAATCGCGGTCTCGGAGCGACTAGGAGTGGAATAGCGCTTAAGCGCAGTTTTGCCGGTGCCGGGTATTGATAAAATATTCCACGATTACAATAATTATTATCATTGTTTCACTAAGAAAATCATCAATGTACAACAACCTTCACCTGAATCATGATAATAATATGAAAATTTCTGGTTAATTATTTGTTATTTACGACTTCATAACAGTTATTCATTAACTCCAAGCTTATTTTTGTTTTTTAAAAACACGAACTGAAATAATTACATCATTTGTTTAAAAATAAGTATATCAAGACAAAAAATATCCACAGCCGCATAACATATAACCTCCTAGTTTTTGGAAGTCGGTTAAAAAGAATATACGGTCAAATTGAGAAACCTCTTCCTTTTTTGGAAGTCGGTTAAAACGTGAGATCAACCTGTTTCAACCATAAGCGATTTTACATGTTATTTTGCGCACTTCTACATTATGGTCCAGACAGCAGAGGCTCTTGACTCGGTGGTCGTGGGTTCGATTTCCTTGGGCATCATAAAATTACACCTGCTTGCTGGGTTTCATAGAAACCAGCCACCGTCACCGAAACTAGCGTGGGAGTGATATGGTACAGAGCCCTTAGTGTCTATTGGTTAAAAAAAATATTCAACTACGACTCTACTGCGAAAACTCTTTACCTTGATTGAAATTCTATAGAGCTTATCGAATCAGTTGCACAAATGCATGTTAAATGTGTACGTTAAATGATGGAAACATAAGATTATAACTAACTTTCCGGTGAAAATCATCTAAAAATTTGAGGAATAAGTCATATCCAAATACCACTAGAAGCCACCCGAGACCTCAGAGCCGGGAGCCACCTGGCATAACGGATAGCAATTGCCTTTCAATGCATTTGGCATGGCAATGCCATTAGTTTCCTTGGTACTCTGCCCGTTGGGGACGATTTGGAAAAGGTTTTTTTTTATTGTATGTAACTATTTATACTTTTAATTTTAAGTTTCTAAATTTTGCCTTGTAATTTTTAGTAAATAATTGAATTAATTATAATTGTCACTGGAATGTAAATACTAGTAACATTTTTGAATCTTTAGTATCATAAAAGTTAACAATATGCAGGACAGATAGATGAAAAAACTTTACGTACGTACCGATAGTAAATGTTTTTTTTTTAACTTACAAAAATCTCAACAATAACATTTTTAGAATAACCAATGAAAGTTTTTTCAGCAGTAAACAGAAGTCAGGAATAGCTTCAACTATAATATTTCCAAGTCATAAGGTGGCTATTTATAGATAAGAATCACATCAATACGTCATATCACGTAATTACACCTTATGTAACGATAAACGGTCTTCATTTTTCAGAACGATATTATTCTTACAATATATCTAGTGTTTCTAATGAATTGTTTTCATACATTGGATATAAAATAACAAGTCGTGGCTGACTGACTGATTCATCATCGCCAGGCAAAAAAGCGTTAAAGCTACAGCCATGAAATTTGGTGAGTAGGATTATTTTATTGAGTAGACACCCGCTAAGAAAGGAATTTGAAAAATTCAACCCCTAATAGGGTGAAATAGGGGTTGAAAGTTTGTATGAAATTTCATCATTTCTTAAGTTAAAGACATGAAATTTTATTTCTAAGCTACTGTTTCAAAATAAGTGGACACGTGTTTAAGCAATTTTTAAAATTCTACCCCCAAGAGGGTGAAATGGGGCAAAGTTCCTATGAATTTTTCTACGAAAGTTCATCATTCCTTAAGTTAGAGACCTAAAATTTTGTTTCTGAGCTGCTGATTCAAAATAAATAAATAAAAAAAAGATTTTTAATGTAGCAACACAGTGGGGTTGAAGTGAGAAATATTGTAGTGGTCACGCTATCACACCATCTTGTTGTAAAATATCTTTGAAAAAAATTAACAGATCATGACATTAAAAAGTCAGTTTCACAAAAAAGTGAATTTCATATGTTTTTCCGTGTGGTCTTCAATTGATATAACAATACTACCAGTGTTAATATATGTTTGTGAAAAAAATCGATATTTGAAATTAATCATCTGCAATAATGTAGGTCGCCATAAATAAATATTTGTTGTGAGATAAATTCTTGGAAATCCTCATATTCTTTGTTCTCCAGATAGCATCTGTGAGAAACAGCACGTAGATGAAATAATGCTCAATAATGACCACAGTGAGGAATAGATAAAAATTACTTAATTGATAAAATACAATATACTAAGGAAAGATGAGCTCATGATTTTTGCTATTGCCATAGAGCCCCTAGCCAAGAAGTTTTCCTTATTGTAATTCAGATTGGCAATGACTCTATCGATAATATCTGAGTTTCTGAATACTTTATTAGATGTTAAATTCCGATTGATATTTCATTCAGTCAAGTAGATTCTAGAATCTAGACCGTCAATGGTCCAATGGTCATGCAACATGACATGTCTTACGTCAGATTATATACGATTTCATTATCCACGGAATTAGGGTTACCGTTGTTTTTTTCAATCCTTGCGAATTAAAAGCGTCAGTACTCATTAGTTAAAATTTTGCTTCAGGTTTGTATTTTGAGTTTCGAACCTGTCCTCCCGCTAACAGAAAATATTTAATGTACAATTTATAAAAACAAGAAATAAAAATTTCTTTATAGGGATTATAGTGATATTGTTCAAAGAAATCGTTCATTTATCTTAACCGACTATAGTTTCGCAGTTTACGCAATTTTTAGCAAAATATCGATGTCCGCGGTACTTTTTTTCTGAACTATAAGCTCAGGGTTAATTCCTCTATAGAAGTTAAACATATATATAAGCTTACCCTTCTGGCTCATGTACAAGCCTTAAAATAACCTTGAAAATACGCATAGCCTACTTTCCTACATATATTTTATCATCCGACGTAATGCATTTCATGCTCCATGATCGTCTAGGAAGGCTTTAAATAAAACCATCATTTTTTTATTGTAGAGAGAACAGTGAATGTAAAGCCATCGCCACCAACGACAGCCTGCTACGGGACGACGAGGAGGACGTGCGACAGGAGATGAAGGTAAAATAATAAACTATAAGTAAAAGTATATTTTTTTATTTATAATGGGTATCAAACTACGTCCTAGAACGTAAATACTATGTACAATCAAAGAAGTTAAAACAGATACAGATCGTGGATCTAAAAAATTTTGTTGTTTATGATAAAATCAATCGATAGATCACAGCTTACATGGAATTGACATATTATGACCAAATGTACTTCATTTTCCGTCAACTGACTCTGAAAACTGACATATAAAAGTATATTTGCAAACATTCGGTTACTCTTTCCCAGTTTCACCCCCACGACTTTCCCAGTTTCACCCCCATAACTTTCCCAGTTTCACCCCCACGACTTTCCCAGTTTCACCCCCATAACTTTCCCAGTTTCACCACAACAACTTTTTAAAAACGGCTCCAATGCGGGCCATTGTTATAATTATGAAAATTACCTTTATAGATTTTTTAATATACATAAATGATTTTGCTCAAATATTTACTATAAAGAAATTTACCTAATCATTTAAGAAATGAATAAAAATGAACACTAATAAATATAATCGTTTTCTGAGTGTGGCCATATAGGGTGTATATTTATTAACGTTCCTTTAAGTATTCAAAGAGTATGTTTCGACCTTTATATACAACCATATATAAAGTTCAAAGGCCAAAGGCTGCAATAAGTCTTATGCAAGGCATGTATCTTTGATAGCTCCGTACAAAACAAAAATAACTCAAGGTTCTTTTGAAGATGGGATAGAGTGGTCACTACCATGTCACAACTTATTATATTCTACAAATGAAAATTGGTATTCAAAGTGTTACTAGCACTTGAAATTGTAGTCAGCGTTCAGTAATCCAGTAAATCATAATATATGTTGTGTTTTATAATGTTTAAGTTATTGAATTCCCTAGTTCGACGCACATGATGTTGTGACTAACCTTTTTTTAACCTCTTCATCGTTAAAAAATGTCAATAACTAAAGGCCATCTTATGTTCTTAGATTGTGTATAGAAACATCATAGTAATATGATTTACCATACATTTTATTAGAATACATCGGCAAACACCTTAGACTTTTTACTTTATTGATAAACTACTTTACTTTATTGATAAACTACTTAGGACGGGCTTGCCACCAATCTTACCCTGATGATTTTAAACTGCGGGTACGCTTAAATTCTGACGCATTGAATACGCTATCACTGAGATACTTGATTGTATAAGTTATTGATTGTACTGTTGGTTCATGGGGGAAATTTATGTTCAACCTTAATGAAACACACTTTTTCATTCACTATTTCCACTATATTCACTTCGATTTTACAAATTTATAACAAATACACGACCGGTTTCGACAAGTCATCATTCTTAATTCTGGCACGTTGACTAAACACTTAAACTTTTTCACAGACCGGCAGCACATACGACTGGACGGCCCAGCAGCAAGCCTACATTCTGTCGAGCTACTTCTGGGGCTACGCCATCACCTGCCTCGTCAGTGGTACTGCAGCAGAGTTGTGGGGACCACGAAACGTGGTGTTCTACACCATGTTGGTCAGCGCCGTGCTCACTATACTGACACCACTGACAGCTAACGTGCATTACCTGATGCTGGTGGCTGCTAGATTCGTTATTGGATTGGCTGGGGTAAGTTAACTTATTAAATATTTGTACTGTAGCAAGTTGTAGGGACCTTGTAACGTGGTGTTCTACACCCTGTATTCGTTATTGAGCTGGCCGGGGTAAGTTAGCTCATTGTCATGCTGTATTGGTCTTATACAAGCGCCGTACTAACAACAGTGACACCGCTGACAGCTATCTCGTTGCTACCAGTATCAAGTGCATTAGCTGGCGCTAGTGGCAGCGCGATTCGTTTTTTTTTTAGATTAGATGGGGTAATCTTTGAGTTGAGGCGCTATTACTCAAATTAAGTTACAGTCCTCAAAGTGAATTTTCTATATCGTAAAATATTCCATGTGATAAAATATCTTGGATACTTTTTAATGTTTTCAAAAAAGCGGTGGCGAGATTTAAGCCAAGGATTACGCCGTTTGTCCACCATCACGGTCAACAGTAAACGAGATCATTTCGTCCCCATAAAATGCCACTGTATGACATACGCGGCAGTTTTCATTTTTCTCTAATGACGCCGCTAATGACGGCAATGACATGGTAGATACAGAAATTTCTCTTGAAATGAAAATAGAAATGAAATCTATAGCCTAGATCATAAAGTTGTATTTTATCGTTTCGAAATAATCTCGTTCTCGGTTGACGGTGGTGGTGGACAAACCGCCTTAGGTTTAGTCCTGTCTTCCTTTGGAATACGCCGTGGGAGAGTCACGCTTTGGCACGAATGGGCCGGCTCAACTGGAGTAATACCACAACCTCACAGAAAACTGGCGGGAAACGGCATTGTGATGTGTTTCTGTCAGTGAGTAAATTTACTGGTGGCCCAACTTCCCTAATCGCCTATAGTTATTCTCATTCCCTCATAAAGGCCGGCAACGCACTTGCGACTCTTCGGATATCACGAGTGTCCATGGGCAACGGCAATTTCGTTTCATCAGGTAACCCGTCTGTTCGCTTGCCTCCCCAATTATTATAAAAAATATACACATTCGTGCAACTATGGCGGTATAAAGTTTGTAATTAATTAATATAAGTTGCGCGCTAACTGTTTTTTTTTTAATCTTTATTAAGGACTCGTTTATCGCGTTAACTGTTAAAACACTGACGAATCACGACGGAAAAGGAAGTAATAATAATTATATGTTATTAAATAAAATATTTAATTAGACCGAGAAAAATATTTATTTATTACAATTAGCATGGTCATGGGGTAGACAGTTAGTTGACACCTTAATGTGGACGGGTTGTTTGTTAGCCTTATTGTTAGGGTCACCTTTTCACATTAAAGAGAGATAGAATCGCTTCATTTATTGTAACTTAGAATGTACAAATCTTTTAACTTATAATAATATGTAATGAAATTTTAGTTTAAGTTCGTAATAATCGCGACTCGAATTATTACGTATACATATTTCTTACGTATTTACGGCGTAAAATGTAAAACATGATAATACTATAATTTCAATATCATTCACAAGTATATAAAATAAACACTGAAGTTACTTCAACATGATTAACACCAGATACCCTACGCCCTACTAATCTATTTATTATAGCAAGCCGTTTTTTTTTAAATCCCACAACTGGGACCGCATTGTTCCCTCTTTCGGATGAAGGGACAATTATTTACATTGTTTTTTTAATCAATTTTATTTAAAGGGCCTTTATAAAATTATACGTCGATCTTATTAGTTATAAAATATTTATAGCTTAAGACGAACTACATTGTTTTATTTTATTACATTTTCCAAGTTTGTTTAATTTTATTTACTTACAATTTACTTCCTATTTTTATCTTATTAGAGTACACTGTACTGTTGTGTTAGCAAGCTGTTCTAATGTGTAGCTACAACAATAGATGACGGATAAATTAAACTAAAACATATAAATTTAACAAATAAAAACTGCGCAGTTTAGACGCAGCGGATTTCATCGCTTCTAACTTCGTACCAAATGTTAAAAAAATATCTGGAGCATACTTCCTAATCTAAGAGTAACCTGGTTTTGCATTAAACCAATTTTAAGCCTTTTGAATAATCCGTTAAAATCGCCGGGTTTATATATTAGCCTACATTTAATAAATTAATTAAGTTATTGAGAAAAGCCGCACAGTGATAGCTGTTAAAGTCAGTATCATTTTATAGAAGGTAATACCGAGTAAATCAAATCCTTCGGGTAAACTTACGAAAAACGCAAACGAAGATAGCTTTATAGTTAACTGAAAGGTACCTAAAATTAGTTCCTGAATACATATACAGTCGTGTCACAGATAGTTGAAATAATATATAGTTTTTATGATATTTCGCTGCAAGCGAGCAGAGGGGAATCTGACGGAAAGCAAGTGCCCATGGACACTCGTGATATCTGAAGAGTCGTAAGTGCGTTGCCAGCGTTTACAGAACTACGCAGTTTCATCATGACGTATAGCTAGGGTATAATAAAATAAAATAGCCATGACAATGTGCCGTTATCGTCACAAACGTTCATGCATGAAAATTGACTTGGCGGTTTTATTACACGTAAACCTTATTAAAGTAAATAAGTGTGTGTTTTGATGTTATTACAATACTAAACAATATTAACAACACGACTGTTCATAATATTATCTTCAACATCCATACTAACTTTATAAATACGAAAGTGTGTTTTTTTGTTTGATCCTTCCTTCACATCCTAACACGCCCTTTCTTCAAACCTTAACAATTCTATTAGCTACTCAGAAACAGTAATTCTAGATTACGGGGTACCACAAGGCGCTATGTTAGTGCCTAAACTTTATATTTTATACTCGGCAGACATGGTAAAGAGTATTCAAAATGTTTTTTTTAACCTTGTGTATGTGTTCTTTTCATTGTGTCGTGTGCAAATAAAGAATTTATTATTATTATTATTTCAATTTAAACTATTGTAATTGTTGTTTGATTTTTGACGTCAGGATTCAAATGATATTTTAAATCCAAATACGTTATAAGAAGCGAATAATTTAAAAATCTCTGCCTACGAGAATTTGTACTTATTTTTAATTTTATGCCGAAGTTAAACTTATTTACATTGTGCTGACTATATTTGGTAGTATTTAACAGACCTATATCTTCTAGGTCCTTGTAATGTGTATGAAGATTTTTCGTTTCAAAATGATTTTGTGAAATCAATCTTATGCGTATGTTAGAATAGGTTTTTAGTTAATAATGTACAATTAATATTCGTTTAACTACAACTCTCAACTAGCAAAAAATAATAAAAAGGTAATAGATGTGGTATGGATATAGGTAAAATATAATAAGTAATATAATAGTAAATAGTAATAGTGATATATAACTTGAAACTGTTAAACGATAAGTGTTATCTACTGTTACTGTTGAACATAAAAGCGAAGTGACTGTACACTACAGACTTTATAATAATATAATGTTTTTGTGAGCAGTATTTTATTAATCTTGTAAAAATTGGAGTTCAAGGCGCCTACATGTGCTTATGGCATTGGCCATTAATTCCAAGCTTCGAACTTCTCCCCCCGCTAATAGAAAATTATTAATAATAACAAGAAATAAGAATTCCTCTGTAGGGATAATAGTATTACTTTTATTGTACTGTATAAAAAAAATAATTCATCTTACCCGACTAGTTTCGTAGTTTATACAATTTTTTGCAAAAAATCTGTGTCCAATTGTCCACAGTACAAATTTTACTTATGAACTATAATATAAGATCAGGGAAAAATTCCTCGCTAGAAGTTGTTGTTACAGAATGATTATCATTTTAAGCTACATATTTTTTTAGATAATGTGCTTAACGTACTTATCAGAGTTTAAACTTACCCCGCTGGCTAATGTACTCGTATACGCCTTAAGACCCGTTTCACAACTTTTTGTCAGAGGAAGTATGGAAAATCAAATAACTTTGAGCACGTTGAAAACAGCACCATAAAGTTTTGTTTTAATATGTCACGATAAAAATATATCAAACAGATTTGATAGTAAAAACTTCATAGATGTACCAATAAAAAGTGTTTTTTTTATAAATTAGGGGGGCAAACGAGCAAACAGGTTACCTGATGGAAAGCATCTTCCGCCGCCCATAGCAGGTGTGTTGCTAGCCTTTTAAGACGGAATACGCTCTGTTTTTGAAGGCTTGCAGGTCGTATCGGTCCAGAAATACTGCTAGTGATAGTTCATTTCAGAGTTTTACTGTGCGAGGCAGAAAGTTAAAGTCCACGGCGGAACACTGTTTTATCTTATATTCATATTATGTTTCTAGGGCTTCATATTCCCCGCCCTCCACGCCCTAGTAGCGCACTGGGCGCCGCCCGCGGAGAAGGGCAAGTTCGTGAGCGCTCTGCTGGGCGGCGCGATCGGCACTGTGGTCACGTGGTCACTGTCAGGACCACTCATTGAGAACTTCGGATGGAGCTGGGCGTTCTATGTGCCAGGTGAGTCTAGTGTTTCACGTCGGTCTTTTCAGAGATTACCTAAAGTATAAAGAAATATTACCTTTTTGTAAATTTTTTAACAAAAAATTAAAACCGATTTCCAAATGAAAAAACTAAAATAGTACTAAAGAAACTAAAAAGTATTAAATAAAATTTATTCTTTAATAGAGCCTATCTCAGAATTCGGTGAGGCATCAGCCTATCTCGTACACAATCTTCATTATTTTAAAGTCGGTACCAGCTAACACGGCAT
>JAOTAV010044296.1:0-18364 GCA_026546445.1 Cyclargus thomasi
CATATAACAAAGCACTGATATAATGAACGTTTTGAACCAGTATTGCGAGGTCGTGGGAGCGGTTCCCAGGTTCCGAAGCCGGGAACAATCGGCCATACATGTGTGGTTCCCACCTTGTGCAATGTATTATGTGCATAAGTGTCTGATAGAAAAATCTATTACTTCATAGATTATACAAGAATTATCGTGACCTAGTTGCGATTCTGAAAAGCAAAAGCGTTTTTATGCGCTAAATGTTTGTTCTCGTACTTGTTAAAACTTCCTATGTCAGCTACCTGTAGTTTTTATCTTGAGTATAAATAAAAATCGTACTCCGATTGTATATTATAGGTGAATATTTATTGAATGCAACAATATATACATATAATAAAACATTAAAATTAGCGTGTCTGCACACTTAATATTTTTACAAACTAATCAAAGTGGGGGGCTTATGAACAGTAATAGAACACAAATCGACAAAAAAAGTTGTCTGTTTGTTTGTTCGTACGCACTAATCTCTAGGACTACTGAACGGATTCGAACGAATCTTTTTTATTTAATAGCTATTAGGTGTAGGCATAATAAAGGATACTTTTTATCCCGGGAAAAAATGTACGGTTCACGTAATATACAAATTTTCGCGCAAAAATTTGGGGGCCTCAACTAGTGCAACAATAAAGAAGATTTGTACCTTGTTGTTTTTACTGAGTACGCTTTCTATAAAAGTAAAATACATTACATTGTATAGTGGTTTTAAATCGTTTAATGACTAACTTTTGTAGTAATCGGTTAAACACGTTTGATATTACTTGGATATTTTATGAGCATTATATTTTTAGTTAATTATTATTAAAAAACAAAACTCCATGGAAAAATGCATCCTTTCTTTTTACAGTTTCAAGTACGAAACTAAACCATTTGTTACTTAGGGGCTGTTTTACCACTACCTAATAATTATTGTCGGATAGGCTGTTCACAACTTGTTACTTTATTCGTCAGATTAGTTGTAGATAATTAATACGGCACTTTTCATGAAGTGGTAAATCAGGCCCTTAGGGGTCCAAAATAGAAATAAATAATGCAAGGACTTAACTAATTAATACAGTACAAAATTCTGAAACAGCTAATCTGTTGCACAAGTCTGTCTCATGCTGAAGGTTGTCCATTGTTGATTGAATTGTAACGACCTCTCGTACGTTACTACACTACTTGACCCCGTAGCTTTGTTCACTTTATATCACTGTATCATTATAATTATTTTCTGCTTTGAGGTTTTTTATGGAATTAAAGTATTCGAACTGAACTTTTATAGCTAGGAATATTATTGTTTCGATGTAAAAATGTTTATAAAAACATATAAAATTATTATTAATTTATCCATTTATCTTATTGCATTTAACATTATTTCTATAATATATTTGTATGTATTTCTACAATATGCATAGGATAGTAATAAAAGTTTATAGTACTGTAACGCAATAGCTTCCGAACCCATGTTCTAACTTTCAAAAAATTTAAAATTTATATAGGATCAATAAAACGTTTGGTGTTTACAATGTAAAAGGTTGAGTAGTTTATGAAATATTAACAACATCAAAATATTTACTACACGCTGTCAAAATTCGCCGCAAATAGCTTTTAATAATTAGAAGAACATTTTGTAAAACATTATCAACATACTATTTTTCAAATTTACGTTAGTTACAAAATGTAACAGTTAATAAAATTAATATAACATAAAATATAAAGTATTTATTATTTACTTGATAGTAATGTTAAAAGCGAATGTTTGTCATTTTTCCCGCATGTTAGTGGGTCGGTGACGAAACAATGGTTTAAGTTGCTATTACATTTGTCATTGCTTTTCATGCTCCTCGATTTTGATATCAAAAGTGTTTATATATGTAAGTCATAAACAGAAGCTTAGTTTATAACAAGCTAGCATTTATCCACAGCTTTGTTCGTCTGCAAATTATTTATTCCATAGGAGTGTTTATTTGGAATAACAAGTATTCTATAATGTAAATCTTTATCTGTCTACCAGATGTCATCAAAATTTGTTTCAAAGTTTCAGCGTCATTTACCAACTAGTATTTTTACAAACAAATTTTTATATTCCCAATATGAAAGGATATAGATTTCAGCTAAGATTATTTTTACTTCTAACATGCTATTTCCTTATTTAAATAAAAATATATCAATAAAGCCGATGGTATTTATAGTAACTTGAGTATTATAATTATAAGGCCCAATATAGATTTCAACGATGAGAACTAGAAATTTAGTGACTGGAATGTTGTAACAATTTGTAGTCCATTATTTTTTGTAAGAGAAATCTCTGTTATCATCATATTACTTGCAATTATATGCTCCAGTGAACATATAATATTTTATATCAAATATTATATTGTAAATATTAAATAATTTAATGATATTTTTATGTTTTTTGTATAAAAGTAACAGTATAGTTTTATGACCTCAGTAATTTGACGATGTTTTTTTTACTACAAAAGACTTGAACGCGCTGCAGCTGCTACGAATTTTATTGAAATTAGCTATTTTAGGTTTAGGAACTACGCCATTACCATCAAATATTAATTATTATATATGATATTGACTGTACTATAACTTCTCGGTAGAAATTCATGTTTCACAGTAATAAAACTTGTTTTTAATTTAATTGTATAAAAACAAGTTTTATTACAGTGATTAGTTATTATATGGTTTTCTAATTTCAAACAAATAAAAAAGTAGCAATCTTATTTAGATAAACAAATCTTGATACCCTATATAAGGTATAATTTTGTGTTGCTTTATTGCAATATAGGAAATTAAGTGAAACTAATAAATAAAAAATCTTTGTAGTTAGAGTAAAGTTTTATCATAAAAGTATAAAATTAACAATTGACAATGGATTTATGTACAGGAGAAAAATGTTTTGTAGTCGTCTGAGTATTTTCCTGTAGATTTTCACTTAAATAAATAATTTATAACTAAAAATTAGTGCCTTTTGGGTTTCTCAGTGGCGCCCTCCTCGCCAAGTATCTGAACATTTCTCACCTGTTTTCGAGTCGGTGCGGCGGTGGTAAGCTCTGTGGCTGGTATCGGTCTCGGGGTGTACTCTGGACTTATAGCTAAAAGGAGCATCTTCAGCAGCAAGGCCTCTCTAACCTCGACCGGCAGGTACTCCGGTGCCTCGTCGATGTGGTTCGACGCGGCGCCTACGCTATCGTAGGGTCGTGAATATCTCCGACGAGGGACGTACCTTTGGCTGTCGTACTGGTCCTCGTACCGATCCTGGTTCGTGTAAGCTTCCTGCCTGTATTGCGGGTCGTAGTGGTAATCGTATCGGTCGTCCTCGTCGTAGTGTCGGATCTGCTGACGGTACATGTCTCGGTACGGCTGATAAGGACCTGGCATTAACTGATCCATGAGTGCCTGCAGCCGACTCTGTCGAAGAATCAAAATCTGCAGTAGTCGCTTCAGATCCCTGGTGCTCACCGGAGCCGATATGGAGTTCATATCGGTCGTCGGATCATATCGTTGGTAGACCGGCTGGGGCTGGTACGGGTTCACGTATCTTGGTTCGTAACCAGGTATAGGAACCCCGCGCTCGTCGACCGGAACCTGAATTATTCTTGTCACGGGTCGTACCTCATACTGATCGTTTGAAGCCTTCGGCTGGGACTCTCGTAGAAGCTGCGGCTCCAGTACTTTATTCTGCTGGTAATCGTATTGGAGAAAGGGCCGCTGGTTACCGATAGGAATGGGTGCTCCGGGATTATCCCTCAAGTATTCCTGAGTTCGGAAATGAATGGATGACTGTGGTCGCCTATACACGGTCTGTTGGTAAATTCTCTGATCCTCCGGTATTCTCTGCGGTTGAATGTGGATCACTGGCACAGGGCTTGACGTTGCGATATTACTGTTTGTGTCAAAAACTCGTCCGGTACTCGCTTCTATTGTGGTCTCCTGATTTTCCAAATTATCGGGATAATGCTCCTGGGTGTTTTGTCTGGGAATCAAATTTCGGAGAGGCACGAGTCTCGGTCGACTTGTCGTTGTAGTCGTGAATAGAGGTCTGAGAGTACCATGAGACAAGTGACTTCCATAAACATCGGTGGAGTCGTCGCCCATCGATTGTTGTAAATTAACCATGTGATGATTCGTGTTCCTACCTGGTAACTCACGTCGAAAGGCGCTGGGTTTACCCAAGTCTGGTTCTTTTTCGGTAACTTCCTCGTATACCGGTTTCACAGTAGACGATACAGTAGTCTGCTTGGTAACTAAATCATCCTTGACGGTCGTTGTTCGTAATTTGTTCGTTTCATCCCTCGACCTGTACCGATTGAAGTTGCTTTGTGTGGTGTCATCATAGTTTGATTTTTCAGTTGTCACATCACTGTCGCCCAAATTGTTTGGATGTATTATCGGTCTGCGTCTAGGTATAGATTGTATGACGGTACCTCGTGTTGTAGCACTTCCTCTGGTCGGGTAAACAACAGTCGGCAGCGGTCTCCTGGTGGTTGACGACACTGTTTTGTTAACTCGCACTATCATCACCGGTGTACTCGGAGTCGTGCTCGTAGAAACCGGGACGGGGGTGCTCTCGCCATTTGACGTATAAGTGACACGTTTAATTTCGCCATCATCGTCGATGTATCCGAACGTTCCTTTCACGTTGCCCAAAACGTCCCGGCTTTCGATCTTGAAGGTGCCATCGGTCGCTTCATACCCGATCGTGTAGGATCCATCCTCGTTCAATCTTCTTATCTGCTTGACGATTTCCACTTGCGTAGGATCACCCGTCTCGCTGGCTTTCAATAGTTCTTTGGTCGAGTTGCTCGGAGATTCTGTAGTGGTGGTTGTTGTAATATTCGTAATATTTTCAGTTTTTTCAGTTGGCAATGCCGTCGCAGTGGCAAGGCATGCGAGGACTATGTAGAGGTACATGTCGGTCAGGCAATGGCAGCCACATGACGATGTTACGGCGCTGAGCACGAGCACTACTCCCCTATATAAAATATTGCCCCACTAGTGTTCCTACCGTGTGAACACTTTACGCAAACGCCGCCATTGTTGTCACTTCATTATCTGAAAAGGAAAATCTTTTTTCATCGTATTCACTCGTGCTGTAAGATCCCAATTGTTTAATTATCCATTGTGGACATACTTTATTTGAGAGAATCATGTATCGAGCATAAGACACAGTAAACAAACTCGCACTTACATAAGTTTTATTGTACAATTAAAACAATATAAAATACATATACATGTGTTTTAAATATAGTTTAAAGAATACTTACACAAAGTGCGACAAAGACGTGTGCCACAAAAATGATTGATTTTGTCGTACTTATGAGTACGATTTTGTATTGTGCTCATATTGTAACGAAAATAAAACTAACAACATAATTACCATGGTGAATGCTAGTTTCCAAATAATTATGATAAGTACTAAGCCTCATTTACATTTGTGGTTTCATCAAACGAAGGAAATTTATATTCCTAAAATTGCAATTTTCTCACGATTACACTTTGCCGCAATACCAAAATTCGAAATGTTCTAGTTGTGCTAAACACTAACTTACGTGAGAAATGAGCGTCAGTTAATTAAATTGCAGCTACTGAAATTAGTTGCCATTTTAGGTAAATACTAATCTCGAATTTACATGACTGGAGTAGAAATTAATTTAACGAAACCTAGAAAAGCCGGTGCTTTATAAAATTGTGTTGTATCTTATTCATGAAATTCGTTTAGGAATGAGTTACATACATCAATTTTCGAAATCGCTTAATGGTTACCGTTATTATATATCTATAGACACTTGCAATACTGGAAGGATCTCAAATGCGAAATATGTTATAGCTAAAACCCCTAACATCTTGACCAAAATTTGTTTTACAATTTTCATTAAAATCAATCTTTCTTATGCCATTACTATATGAAAGTATCACCGAGGACATCTAGAAAATTGGTACAATCTTAATATAAGCTGGGTGCGTGTCAAAATAAGGCGTACAACACGTAGCCATTTAAAATGACAGATAACTACTTGTCATTAAAAAATAACAATCAGTATATCACCGGCCGCCGAGCGTTCCTTTTTTGCCACCGTGCACACTGTACGCATCTACATTGCACGAAAGGAATATTATTTTTGGCACCAACGCCATCTATCGTGTGAAGTGCGTATTGTCAGCAGCTGTGCACAGTGAATACCAACTACGGGTATTACAAACTATTTGTATAACTATTGTCTCGTTTACGTTGTTGTTGATAAGATGTCGCTACTTACACGCAATTTTTTTTTATTTAAGGGGCAAGCGAGCAAATGCAACAACTGAAAAGTTGAAGGTGCGTAGATGGACTTTGCGTATGGCATAGTTGGCTTGGCTTATATGGCAGTCATTTTATTAAGCTTTTTTAATTTATCGCTTACTGATAACATGATAAATACTGACTTATTATTATATGACAAACAAACAAAACGAAGTATTTCATTTATAATCTTGAATCAAGTATTTATATTTAATTAGACTTTTTTAATGTTTTTTGAATGAAATAATACCTGGGTTTCTATGGAGTGTTGTACCATCCTCTAGTAGCTAAGTTTGTGGGACCAGGATATGCATTCTCCATTTTGACAAAAAAAGTTTGTTTGATACAGCGTATACATTGGATATTAATTGTTTCGATAGTTTTGAGTTGACGCACGTGGTTCACTTATAAAATCCAGTAATGTAACCTTGACCTATACAATGCGGAAAAGAATCGCAAATGCTACTGTAGCTGTTCTAAATATTCCGTTTTAATTTATTCTATAGGCACTAGATATCATTATTCCAAGAAATAAATTATTAGTAGTATTATTATTGATAATAATATATGTTTGATTCAAACTATTTGTAAAAAATATACTACATAAACGGTTTGGCTCTTGCCTATAAAGCCTATAAAATACGCTATGAAACTGATTCAACACAGTATAAATTACTTCCTTTAATTGTCTAGTAACTGCAGTATTATAATTTTTATATTTTGTATCTAAAGATGCTTTATTTATCTGTAGTAACAGGGGAAAATAAAGAAAGATGCTTTTTGGAAAATATAATTTATTACAAAACGTATCATAAAAATTGTATTACAATTACATTCTGTCCACACCAACCATCGTCACGGACTTATTTGTATTAAAATAATATTAAACCTTACAACTACTCCTTACATGTTGATACGACATAATATATACACAGGCGGCTAGGCCACAGTCCACCGAGAACTCGATCGATATTCGACTAAACTTTATTAGTATGGCTTTATGGACTCAGTCGACCGATATCTGGGTTTAATTATGCTAAAATTTACAGCTGGATTCCGTGACCTCTCAGGAACGCGTCGATTTGTCCCGTCGAGACCGTGCCCTGCTCCCGGGGCGCTACGAAGTAGTATTGAGGTTGAGGTCTTTGGGCGCTCTGTGCCGGCGAAAGCGATAGTCTTTGGGCTTGGGCGCGGGCGGCCGCTCTATCTCTTTGCAGCTGGCTCTGCTGGAGCTGCTGCTGCTGGGCGAACAGCTGCTGCGAGTTCTGGAACTGGTTCTCAGACTGCTGCCTCTGGTATATCTCCTGCGGGTTGATCGGCTGGATCTGCTGGAGCTGCTGCCTGTACAGAGGGCTGGGCGCGGAACCGATGTCGGACGGAATCTGAGCCGAGGGGATAAACGGCCTGGAAGCTTGTTGCTGCGGTTGAGCGACGAAGGGCTGGAGTTTTTGGTTGAGGTTCAATTCTCCGTTCGTTGATGGCAGCGACTGGAAGAGGTTCGTGTTGTACTGGCCGCTGCTTGGGTCGTAAACTAGCTCGGTCGAGTACAGAGGGTTGCCGCTCGGTTCGGGGGCGCCAGAGAGGTCCGACTTCGTTGGTGAACCGAGAGAACCCGGAGTGGATGAGCCGATTTGGTTTTCGCGGTTAAACTTGGCGAATTCCGCGGCGAAATCGATTTGGCCTGCGCCCGGTCGTGACGACGTGATGGGCGAGGGCGACGGGGAGTATTCTGGCTCGGGGCTGTACTGAATGGGCTTAGCGGTGACGGCCTGGAGACTGAGCTGAGGTCGGAAGGTCGTGGCGGGGGGCAGAGCTCTGGCGGTAGTGGCGGGGATGGCCGGGATCGGTCGGGGGGTGATGGCAACCTGCTGGGCTTGGTAAGGCTGTCTCAGGGCGGGCCTAACGGGCTGGGGCCGTTGGACAATGCGGGGCCTGTAGTTCTGGACGGGCTCCTCCTGAGGTTCCTCCTCATCGGCGTCCCTGAAGTCGTTCTGGAAGTATGTAGTGGTGGGTCGAGTGGTCGTGGGTCTGAGGGGCTGCCTGACGGGGTAGTTGGGTTCGGGGTCATCACGCTCGGCGGACTCGGGTCCTGCGGGCTCCTGTTCCTCGTCATCAGGCTTGTTGGGATCGCAGGGGTTGCCAGACACGTACGTGAACTCTCTCTTATTGCCGTCGGGATCAATGTAGCCGTACTTGCCGCGGACAACGCAGTCGGTGCCTCTCGTTTCCTCTTTGAATGATCCATCAGCAGCTTCGTAGCCGAAGGTAAAGCTACCATCATCATTAACCTGAAAACAATACCATAATATTTTTTAGTGACTTCTTGTTTTTTCTGCGTATTCATAAGAAACAAACGGTGTGTTTCACATTATGGAAACTTATTTACGTTGTGTGTCAAGTTATTATATATGTTTTTTATTATTCATACTTAAATTTTATCCTTTTATATAGTGTATGACATAACCCACCTTATTGTAGTTTCTGATAGTCTGCACGGGCGGCTGTTTGGGTGTCTCGTGTATTGTGTTCTTGCGGACCGGTGCGCGCTGCGCGGCTATCGCGCGTGGCTCGTACTCCTCGTCGATCCTGTCCTGTGCTCGGTATAGCCCCTCGTATTGCTCCGGAGAAACAAGCACCACCTGGAAATATAACGAGTTTTATGTCATCACTAAATCGAGAACTACTTATTTAATAAACCTACTATGTTAACTATTTGTTATGTTTAATGTATGAAATAAGTAAATTAATCATTAAAAAGATTTAAAAAACTCTTGATGAGTATAATGATAAGTGCTACGAACGCCTACGAAGCGCTACGACGTGCTACGACGTCTTCTCTAAAATAAGTACAGAGAAGATAATTTATTCAAATACTCGATAATCTTTGTTTCTTGATTTTACAGATGAATTATAATAAAGATTGGACAACGTAATCTCATGTTTGTTGACAATTCTTGCAACTGTCAACAGACATGGCACAAGAATCAATATTAACAATACTAAAACAATCAATTGACTTGTTTTTTTATTTGAAATAAGTAAATAATAAATAAGAAGTAACATAGGTTACTTTTGGTTTTGAAATAACATCATGTTCTCAAAAATTCATATTTTTATTGATTTCCGATAGCCACTTGGGCAAAGGCTAGTTTAAAACTATTTCAACGTTAAAACTCGCCAAATCGTTTTAGTTGTACACGAGTTTTAACAAGACTAATTTTTGTATTCGAATTTCAAATTTTAAAATTTCGTTTAGATAGTGTCCTAACCTGTTGTCCTCTAGGTTCTTGCGCCTGCGGCTCGTAGTCGTACTCGGGCGCGGGTTGCGGGTGTCGCGGCCGACCGCGCGCCGCCATCGACGACGCCACCAGTAGACATAGTATCTGCAAATTAAAAAGTTTTTATTAATACGTGCACTTGATGAACTAGGGAATTTCGTGCCTTTTTTTTCGAACTTTCCGCAAATATTTTAGGACTAAAAACTGGTCAAATCACCAATCAAATCAAGTCCGTATCTACGAAAAAAATTTTGTATACATTCGTGGAGAATATGCTGAAAATATTTTAAGAAAAATTCTCAATCTCTCAATGAGTGAATTTTAATAGTAATCAGTGGTTTCCAAAATTAAAATTGTAACTTCTTCGCATTTTTATGGTCTTTCATACTGATTCGCATTATCACATAATAATCTTCCCACACCGGTTTCGGTGACGGTGGCCGATTTCATAGAAACCAGGCCTGTTACGCAGGAGTAATTTTATAGTGCCCAAGTGTTTGCGCAGTACACAGAAGCACTCTCTATTCCTTTATACTCATAACTCAGTGGAACGGATGACTGGCATATTTTCAGCCTAACATTACAAATTGTGCTGTTATTTTTGGCCACAGTATATTATTAGCCAACATAAACAATACGAAGGTCTGAATCATCGGACGGGTATCAGTCGTTAACATTTGAGAGTTGCTCAAACGGAGCATCAGTAATTATACAAGATTGATTGACCACGCTTGGGTTAGTCTTGACCTTTACGAGTCGACCTTATGTGTTTGATGTCTACGCGTACTTAAAACTATAAACCCGAGTGTTTGAAAATTAGATAGGTTCGTCGATAAAAAAGTCGACATGGATTTAAATGTTCGAAACATTTAAATAAAAATTTAAAATATTGTTTTTTTGTATTTAAGTAAACTAAGTTCCACATCCGAAAAGTCGCAAGTGCGTTGCCGTATGAGGGAATAGGAAATAGGAATAAAGATAGGGGATCAGGGAATTTAACACCTGCACCGGTAAACTCACTCACAGCACAATGTCGTTTCACGCCAGTTTTCTGTAAGGGCGTGGTATGACTTCGGTCGAGCCGGCCCATTGGTACCGAAGCTTGACTCTCTCTCTCGGCAATGAGCATTCATATTATGAACTTGAGATCATACAAACTTTAAAATTAAAATTCTATTTATTATATTGCTGTGGATGTCGGTTTTTATTTTTTGTTTAAAATAAATTTTTGTACCCTGTGTGGATGACATAAGTTAGGTGGACGCTAAGTTAGATGGTGCATCCATCTAACTTAGCGTCCTTTATGTGTTATCCAACAAAAAACAGATTTTGAGTTACGAATGCAGTATTATTCCTTATAATCTAAAGAAAAATACTGCATTCATAACTCAAAATTTGATTTTTTTGCGTGATAATTCACAAATGCTTAACAGCGTCCAGATACCTTGCGATTGCCGTGTACTTATTAAGAACCCTTATTCCGTTGCCGTTGTGTAAAATATACTCAGTATCCACTTTGTCGTTCTTTAGAATAGATTGTAGCCGATTTTCAGACAGGTAAGCCTACCAAATAAGCATAAAAATATTATTAAATGTATAAAGCCATTTCCAAAAATAAGGCTACTAGCATTGGAATATGTACCTATATAGAAGACGAAGATATATAAACCAATTTTGGCAAAACATGATGCAATGCAGATGACCTTTATTAAGACTTAAGATAAAGATCTATTTTGTCGATTAACCAAAATGAGGACGCTATAACTCTTCTTTATAAACAAAATAATATAATATCGATGCCTTACTGCCTCAGCCTCGTATCTTAAAAATGGCTACATTTCAGAAAAACAAACTGATTATATTTTATTTTTTTTTCTTAGTAAATCTTACAAAATATCTTACAAAATGATATGAATATTCAGTCGGTAGGTCTGACAGACAGACAAATAGATAGACATCATTTCGAATTTATATGTTAGTAAGAATAGTGGATTTATAAAATATGATCAAATGAACTTCTGTGATGAAGTTAGATAATTATTTTATGAGTTGGTTAAGTTATACATTATAAGTAGGATATTTGATTACAATTTTAGGTATTTTTATAAAATTAGAAGTTAAATATTTTCGATATTTAAAGAACTTAAATATTTTGGTGTCAAATTAGTATTTAAGAGGTTTATTTTTTTGACTCATGACTCAAATTTAGATGCTAAAAAATAATCACCAAGCTGAGTTACATAATTACGGCGTAACCTGTATTCTAAGGCGAAAAATATATTTTTTATTAACATACACATAATTTTAATGATGAGACAACAATATTGATATGATATTTTGTAGTATACGAAAATGAGAGCTTATACTCGTATTATCTAATATGTTTTCAAAATGTTTATCAAAATATTAGTGGCTCATCTGAGGCGGTCTGTAAATGTATATCTCAAATTAAATCTAATCTAAATCATAAAACAATGAACACTGAAATTATTTTTATGAATGTATTAAAGCTTTATGGGAACGTTTCTCATAGGCGTCAAGCGCGTAATTCTCAACGCTCAGAAACGCCAATTAACGGTTATTATTTAAACGGAATTACTTTACAAATAATAAAAGACGAATTGTTTACCCACGGACCTCGATGTTGATGAAATATGGGAACAGTTCATGGGCGGATGTGGTTTTATGTTACGTTTAATTTGAATATAAGGTTAAATTAATTACGTTGAGTGTTCGAGATTTTAACATTTCAGAAAAGCTACGGGCCATTTTCTTATAATTTTAGCTTCTGAATAAGATTTTCCTTCTCGATGTTACAAATATAAAGTCCTGATGATACAACATGTAAAACACAGAACTATATAGCTGTATATATATACAGCTCTGTGTTTTGTATATAATTGTTTTACAATATTAATGATTATTTCACAAAACTAATAAACTCTTTAGCAACTGCTTCACTTTAGCTACAAAATTATAATGTAAGTTGAAACATAATAAAATAGCCGACAAATGTTCCGATACAAATTATATTGGTAGTGATTATATTATTTACGTGTGTAATAATTACAAAACGCATTCCGGCCTACTTGTTCTGTGACATAACGAGTGCGACCATGCCTGAGGGAAAAGTGAGACAGTCCCGCGAAAACTGGCTCGCCTTACGCAAACACCCATACCATACAAGCGCGCTCTAATGTTTATCAAACCGTTTTTATTTCGACCACTTTGCATTGCTTAATAAAATACTAATGTGTGAATTACATTTTTGCGATTTTCACACTATTTGTTTGTTTTATGGCCCGTTTATTTTGTAATTACAATTTAAATGTGGTCAAAACATTGGAAATTATTTAATATTGATATTAATTATACTCGTACACAGTTTTTTTAATTTTCTGTTTCCAATGTAATGAAACGTCAACGTGGAAAAAATCAACAATCATTTACATATTGCAATTTTATGTCTGGTATTATCATATTATTAAGTAATTTACTTGTATTTGCAATGTTTGTACCAACAGTATTTGTTTAATAACTTTTGATTTTATAATTTGACCTAGTTTACGTTTCTGTTACTGCATATTGTATTTATACAAATATTTTTATTGTGAAACCTCAGGTTTCAAAATCGTAAATATTTTGTCATTGTAATTTTTGGTTGTCCTGTGCCTTTAAATAATAATTATTATTGTTCAATCGAATCAATTATGGTTGTTTTAATGATAGACATTCCTGATGATAAAAAGAGTGGTATACAATGTACATTATGTACTTTTTTTAAAAGACATTCTAAAATGGTCGCTTATTATAAAGTATTTGTCCTAATTTCTCACCCAGCGTGTTATCTCTAGTCGTTTTGAGTAGCGGAAGTAAATCAACAATTGCCTACAGACCACGTGTCTGAGTCGTGAAAGTTTTTTAATGTCTCATTGTGTTACGTATCTCGGTTATCGCGAATTTTAGAGGTTCTATGACAATAATTTCATGTGTATATTACGTGTATTGTCTTGTTGTGCAACAGAGAAACTCGCCAAAATATTATTGTATTCACAATTAAAATTGTTATTGAATTGAGGTTTAATAGTTACACCATTACACACTTATTTTAAGCCAGCCCTTTTTTTAATTTATTTATATAAAGTCTATGTTTAACAGCTAGGATCATTAGCGAGACCAACCCTTTTGTTATATAATCAATTACTACTTAATCAATTAATAACACGATATGCAAGAATGGAATTTTTACTTTAAGGGACGAAAGAGCAGGTTTACATTCTTAATTAATTGACAAACATTTAAATTTGTCATTATTTTTAAAATAATTATTTTTTAATTGCTACTTCCATGTTAACCGTAATGTCTGGTACGTATTAAGTAGATAAGTAGGTAACAACATTTTAACTTAATTTTAAGTGACTTAAACTACTAAACTTTGTGTTTACATGCACTTAATAACTTAAAGTTAAGTTAAAATTTATTTAACTACTTATCAACTTAATACGTGTAAACCAGTAAAGTAAACATAAAAAAGGGAAACAATGTATAAAGAAAAAACTTGTCTTTAAAATTGCGCATAATTTAGCGGTACTTATTATGACTAGCATAATGTAACTGGAAGCTGTTAAGAGTTTGTGTGTTATCCAACAAAAAATTACATTTTGAGTTATAAATGTAGTATTATTCTTTAGATCATAAGGAACAATACTGCATTCATACCTCAAAATCTGTTTTTTGTTAGTTAACACACAAATAATTAATAGCAAGTCCAAATAGATTGAATTATTTTATGCAAGGATACTCGGCTACGGCTGGAGGCAAGTGAGTATGATAATGTTGCCTCGATATTATACTTAGTTATTGCAGTGCATTGTTCGCACATTGTTGATAAGTTGTTTTTTAGCGAGCAGATGGAAAACAACTGCCGTCGCCCATGGATACTCGTGATATCCGAAGCATCGCAAGTGCGTTGCCGAACTTTATGAGGGAAAAGGGTATGGATAGGGGATTAGGGTCGTTGGACCACCGGTAAACTCACTAACTGAACGAAACACATCACAACGCCGGATTACGCCAATTTTCTGTGTTTTGCCTCAGGTAGTCGTACTGCTACTTACTGAAAAGTTTCTAAAACTATTTTGGCCAGATCTTAGTTAAAAGATCTGGTTTTTGAGTCTGCCGTTTGGCTTTACCCTCCTGTTAAAAGGCACGTTCAAATCTTTGGACTCGACCGAATGCTACTTTTAGCGGCTTACATTTAGTCCGAAGCTTACGTTATAGTAAAACGCGGCGTGGCATTCGGATTCGTTCCATAGTATCTCAAAATGGTTTAAGAGTCGAGTAAGGTCGAGATATTATGCTGAAGTAATGTGTACACTTACAAGAATAAGTGTCCCTAATTCTAGCATGGCCTTGGTATGGGGCTGCTTAGTATTGCCCGCGCGTGGTACACTTTCGCTGTGTTGAGTAACTTATATTGCGCGTTAGATCCCTGTTAGGAATTTGATGAGGACATATTTCTAGATGGTGGTTTTTAATCTATGGTCGAATCGGGAACAATAAATAAAACAAACTAATTAATTATGGAACTAAGCGAATACTAAATATGTAGTGATAAAAAAATATTAAGAAAAAAAGTGATTACTAAATAGCAATAAGTATGCAGTCTATAAAGAGTCGAGTCTGTTTTAATGTTCTAGAAAGTATAAAATATTATAAAAAACTCTATAGAATACAAACTAAAATAAGTAATACAAAAATGAGAGTGCAGTATTAAAAAAAACGGCTTTTATATTTAAATATATTTGAAAAAGTGTATAAAAAATAAAAATATTTAATTCCGAAACGACCAAACAAAACCATTTTGGTATTGGCTCAGCCCCCTACATTTTTTTCTTGCATCTGTACATATTCTATTGTGAACTGTCAATCATTTCAATTAATAATAAATTATATATATTTAAAGCATGATTTATATAAACGAAACCTCTAAAATATATTTAACATCTACTGTACTCGAACATTATGTATGTAAATAATATATTCAGGTGCCCCAATATTAAATCAACAGACATAATTATTATATTAAACTATTTATTTATCGAAAATTTAGACATTGAAATGTCACTGCATTACCTTAATTTCAAGATCACAAGTAGTTGAAAAGTCAATGCAACCGTCTTTTTAATACGGTGTTTTAAGCAGTGGCAATTAAAAAACTGGCGAAAAACTGCAACAATATTCACCAGCTTAGAGAGAAGACGACAAGCAACAACATCTACTGTCAAAAGAAAGAAAATGACAAAATCTTGTCGTATCCTACGAATAAGGGCGCAATTGCAAAAAGCAAACTTTACAGAAGATGGTTTTCTTTTTTTCCATGGATAAAGGGCCTATACGCAAAATTGTATTTTTTGTAGGTTTTTCTATCGCGAAATAAGGCAGGTTTTCGCGAGCGCCTCTCCTCCGCCCAGCACGTTCTTTTACGCACTGAAAAAAACCGTGACTGTAGCCTTCCTTGCTTCTTTTGGCAAGGAAATCAGCAAATGTGGCATTTTTTAAAACATTATTTACTATTTAATTTAATTAAAGTTATAATTTTTTAGAAATTTTCGCACTTCAGAGATTTGCTAATTCGAAATTTGCAATAAAAATAAAAAACCACAACGACGAGGGCGCCCTTAATCCTACGGATTCGACGGTCTGTTGTATGAGAGACCCCCTTAAATATTTAATTCATTTTTAAATTTTAATAACTTTGCTAATCTGCAGTAGTAAGTCGTAACACACAAATCATATTTTTATGCTCAAAAAAGAGGCTTGTTTGATTTATTTTGGCATAGGAATGAGTAATAATAAAACGATCGTACTGAAGTCTCAATTCTTCTATTCTTTGAAAGTAGCCAAAATACTTCTGCAACTTAGGATAGTCTGTAAATGGTAAGTAATTAAACTACTGTTACAATAACTCACGCAACCCGTGTGTGGAATGCGACTGCCCTAAAAATACACTCAGCTTAAACTTAATTAAGTTTATATTAATCACATAATGTATAACGAACGAATTGTATCGATATGATATGTTAAGAAATACAAAAAAAGTAAGTTTTCATTCATATTCCTTTCGGTAAAACACGCATTTAAGTTCACGGTCACTATATTACAAAGTACAAGGCGTTGATTTATGTGTTAGTAAACTTTGATGGAATAATCCTGGTGGTACATCATTTCAATATTAACATACTCTCTAACAAAACTTACCATTTAACAACTTTCTAGTAACAACATTTAAAGTGTTAAACAATAGCTATATATTATGTAACTTAACGGTTCCTGACATGAACTAGAATATGTATGTATGCCTACACCGGTTTCAGATGCATCCATCAAATGCAAGACTGGCGAAACAAGTATGTTTAATTAATTATTAAATAGCTAATTAGTACTCGTATGTCTTAATCGTGTATAGACAAGGGGCTTAACCGTTTAATTATGTATGTTATGAAAAAAGTAGCGTAACTTTAACGCTCTGATAACAAACTATTAGATAACCATCAAATGTAATTTTAATTTTTAATTAAACATTGTTGCTTATTAGGATAGTAACCTAATGCTAACGTTCTAATCCAACATTAATACAGCTATGTTCCTGGTTCGATGCGTCAGTTTCCCATAAAACTTCAAAATGGTATTCTTAAGTTACGTTCAGAATGGCACAAATGTTAAATTGTGGTCAAAAAAACCAGTGACAGTTAGGTAAACTTTCAGCTTTTATAAAGTGACAATTATATAATAGGTATTTATAACCATTTCAAGGGCAAAAGCGACCATTAACTGTAGAGTGGATCGCGGTTAATTTAGGAAGTGTCCAGCTCTAAACCTCAACCTGACCTTCGAGTTAATTAGACAAGATTAGACAGGATTAATTTTTATTTTATATTTTGCATATCGGTAGGAATATTGTCTACTACTGCAATAATTTTTTGACAGTTCCTTTTCACTGCCAGAGACCCTAAACCTTCTTAAGCTCTTACTGATTTTGAGGCGGTCTCGAAGCTGGAAACAACTGTAAATATGAACAAATTCAAGACAAGAATCCTAGTTACCCTGAAGAAAATAAAATGAAAATACATATTAAGATAGTAGAATCAGGTCACCGTGACTCTCATTTGAGTTACATTGTCGTGCATAATTTAATTGGCAACGCTTTTATGCGTAAAAAATTTAGTAACAAAATTTTTGACATTCTTTCATAATACTGCACTAATGAGTAAAAGGTGTTATGACAACATAACATTTATTTAAAAATAACAACAGCTTACAACGTTCACGTTAATCATATAAATTGTAATATTATATTATATTTTTATTATTCAAATATAAATTATATTTTAATACGATCGGTAAGTTACGCCAGAATGTAGTGTTCCGAAAACAGTAATATGCAACTTTGAATTCACAACGAATAGTAATTGACGAATTTCAGACTAGTAGGTGTTAATATCCTTTCATGTATCACATTTCGATTTTATGTATTCATAAAGAAAGACTCGGAGATTATACGGAAACATATATTTTTAGCATTGATTGTTTATGACTTATGAGTATTTAATAGAGATTGATAGAAACGGAATTACTTTCGCTGTGTCCGTATTACGCATGCGCGGTGAGGCTCTAGAAACCGACGTTTCACCAGTGAATGACCGCCGCTGATTGATTTGCTGCATTTCTGTCCACGAGGAGGTGGACACTGGTCACTGGACAGCCACTACCGGGAAACGCA
>JAOTAV010044296.1:18464-43345 GCA_026546445.1 Cyclargus thomasi
CCGCTGATTGATTTGCTGCATTTCTGTCCACGAGGAGGTGGACACTGGTCACTGGACAGCCACTACCGGGAAACGCATGGAGCCATACACTATCACTAGACTAGTGAATATATCTCGGTTTGCACTGACTACTAAAAGTTGATTTATAAGCAAATTATTGATATATTTTATAATTAATTTGAAAAAAAGCCTTAATAGGCTTACTAAATAATAATACTATTGAGACTCCACCCCTACTAAATCAATTCATTAATAATTTATTTATCAATTTACATTAATACGCGAGTGGAAAACTTCGTACCTCTTTTTACCAAAGACGCGTAGAAATAAAGGCATGAAATTTCTCCCAGTATAGCTGATATGGAGGAGGAGCGGAAGAGGAGGTATTGCAATACGAACCTTATTTAATCTTGCATAAATAAAACGCTACGCATAATTCAATACGTATACTACAATATTTTGACATGGCACAATAATCATTCACAAAATACTCTTTTGTTTATGGTTGAAGTCTGTAATTTTTTAAAATAAAAGCTAATGAACTTGTTTCGAGTTCTTTATGCCAAATTGAAGTCTGTAAAATGAATTGACAATAGACTATATTTTATACCTCCTCTACAGGATGGATTTAAATATTTATGACCGAGTTTCGACCACAGGGCGACGTCCTAATAATTTGACATTAAATTTTCTACTAAAATATTTTTTTCAAAGAGAGTGCGGGGTTTCGTTCGATCATCAGACCGAATTTGTATCGTTGTGTTGTTGGGTCGTGCAACGGCGTATATGTAGCAGAGTTACATACCAATTTCTACTTTAAAACTAATGCAACAAATCATATATTTCAAATCTCAGATCCAATCGAAACATTATTGCAGAAAAGTGCGCATCACTACAATGGTGAGAGAGTTTTTCTCGCAATTTCTAATAAGTTCAAGGCGTCTGTTGCGCCGAGCGATCCGCCACGGCTCCCACACCACATCTACATTATCGCTTTTGCAACCGTTTCATAACGTGTGGTGACAATCGATATGGTAACGATGCAGGGGTTTGGAAACTGAAAGCAATTTTACTCGTACTAAATTTGCAGTTTAAAAGGCACTATGCAATATGTTGCCGACCTAATGTGCGTTTTGCTTTTGTTTCTTTCTCCCTGGTTTTATATTTATTGCTTAGTGTGAAAGGGGCTTCCGCAAATCATCGCATATTGATCTTTTTTAAACGGGTTTCGGCCCACCACACTTTCCCACCACTGTATCTCCTTTAATCAGCTTTAGCACGTCCCTCGGGCTCCCTGAGATCATATCAAAGGGTTTTCGTGGTTGGATACCTCTGCCGATCGCATATTGATCGTGGAAAAAACCGAGCATATCGATTCTTACTTACCACGGTTAAAAGTGGTAAAAACGGTCAATCGAAGGTGTGACCAGGTTCTACAAGACCTGTTACTTTAAACGTGGAGTGGAGCGCTATAGAGTAATTGTTGATAGACTGAATCAGATCCTTTCCTCATGGTACAAAAGGTATTAAATGACGGTAGTAGTATTTCTATAACATTAATCTATAACACGAGCAAACGTTGGCATGTATGTAATATATTGGTTAAAATTTTACATTTTACCTGGAATGTCTAAAGTTTTTACGATAAACTTACAAAATAGTCGATTTAAATTTCGCTCTAATCCATAGAGGAAGTGCCCTACATTTGCTAATCGTTTTTTACCACATTAAAATATTTGCAAATAAATAACAAATTACATATTTGTGTGCTCTCCTTTATAAACATGACACAATTATACACAAAAAAATATATTAATAAGAGTTTAGAAATTAAGAGCACAATTAAAAGTGTTTTGAAACAAGTACAATAATAGATCTTTCTCAACAGCTATTTAACGATACCGGTATCAATCATTTGAAAACGATAGGAATCAATCGAGATTAATCAAAAAACATAATTGCCCTCGACCTTTGGCTATCATAAATCTATGAATGAATAAATCCGTCTTGTCCATACTTTCACTTGACAGATGACCTTGACAGACAGCCGCCATTTTGTTGTAATTAAGGCGGCCATTTTCAGATGCATGATTGAAATTGGAATTACCTTTACTATTGTTGCTAACGTTATTGTTTCTAATAATAGTCTTGGCGGCTGATTAAATATAAGACAAGAGATTGTGAGCAAATCTAATTAGAGAAACACTTATCTCTGTTAATGATCGCTAAGTTAAGAAGCAGATAGCCGCAAATATAATAGACAATACGCGTGATCAACGTAAAAACACCTATCGTAATATCTGCACCCCAGGTTTTGTCCAAAAAAGATAAATATAAATTTTGTGACGGATTGAACGTATTTTTTCTAATATTAGGGTTTTAATTTCTTTCATCGCCATTTTCAATGTTAATTATAACGTGATCTTCAACACTACGCGTAAAGGCTCCGTTAGTCTGAAGTTACCTTTTTGGCACAAAACTTCAGAATATAAAACGTTAAAGTATGATTTTCCGTGCCAAATTATTTTGAATAGACTATATGATTACTTACAAAATGACTAGAACTAGCGCTTTACTATGGTCGATTAAAACAATTTCACAAGTGAGCAAGTTCATGTGAGGTATTAACATGGATTCACTCGAACTGGTTATACCGGGCGGGGTCAAGTGTGGTGAAAGTCAATTATGTCTAGAGGACGATACCCTTTGCTATTAGTAGCATCATACATTTTACCAGAGACAACTAATAAACATGTGTTGGATCATCTGAAAGAGACCATTTGGGGTTATTTTATCTTTTTCGGGTTTAAATTGGTACTGATGTAAGTAGGTACTTAACGTTTGTAAGATGTGAATCCGACGTTTGTTGAATGTTAGTTCTGTGGAAAGTGAAGTGTCGCATAGTGACGCTGCCGCCTAGTGCGGTCTCAGCTTAAAGATTTGCTGTTAACATTTAATTTAATTCTTCATTTTGCGCTCAAACTTACTTATGTAGTAGGTAGAGGTCGCCCTGTGGCCGAAATTCGACTATTAATATTTAAACCCATGTGAATAAAATACATAATCTATTCTCTATTCAATGACAAACTTCAATTTGGCATAAAGGTCTCGTTACCAGACGTTTAAATTTTAATAAAAAAGGCACAGTTTCCAACCATAAACAAAAGAGTATTTCGTGTATGGTTATCGTGTCACGTCAAAATATTGTAATATTGGTATTCCACGCTTCTCCTCGATTCTATACCGAACTATAACTGGGGGAAATTGGTGCATGTTTTTAAATACGTGTCTTTCGTAAAAAGGGGTACAAAGTTTTCTGCTCGCATATTAATATATAGATTTAGTGCCCCTTACTTTAAAGCTTCTACGATGTACCGTTCCAATCAAAATACTTTCGTGATTTTTATCGGAATGGTTATAATAAACTTATTATAATCGACTAGCAAACTACACCATCTAAGATTACAAACTCTTTCTAAATTACGTTAAAATTGCGAAGTTAAATAATTAAAGTGTTTCACACAACTCAAGTGTGTCCTCTATTTTAGCATATGGCACTGGCCCAGTGGGCAACCTTTTGAAAAAACTTCGTGAGCTGCCTGTTAATACTATTATTCAATCTACTCACGGGGAGATGTTGCTCAAGATTTTATTACACAGAAAAGTTGGTACACAGCATTAATAAACCCATGTCACTTGTAGTTTATGGGCTAAAGTATACCGCCTACGCTGTTATGGATATAGTGTCGGTAGATAGTGTCGGTAATTTTTGTTATGTCTATGTTACCGGCAACGTGTTTGAAGCAGGCATTTTAATAATTGTATTGGGGCAACGTATATTATAAATGTTCATTACATTGTCAATTATTTACTTTACTATTTCTTAGTTCCCCAAGTAAAGTGTAAAATAAACTGATCTTAGACTACGTATGTTAAACGGGTTAGCTTTTAAATCGAGTCGCCTGAATTTAAGGAAAACGAAACTGTAGAATTATTAAAGGGGATTGTAATTAAAATTTAAAATTTTCGGTTGCCGGAGCCCACCAACCTTGTCTGTTTCTGCTTTATCAGATCCAACTCGGATAGCTATCGTGGTTATTTTTTTCAAATAAACCCAAAATCCTCTGACTGATTCATATGTCAGAGCAGATTCGACTTGGAAAGAAAGTTTAAGTGGAAACGAAGCGAAGCGGGGCCTACATATAACTTAAATTAATAACCTCCCTTTTTTGCAGTGGGTTACTTAGCTTACTATTCGTAATTTTTCGGCAACCAAAAATTATATATAACCGTTCTCAAGAGCAAACATATGATTATGCCAAATTTCGTTTAAAATCTGTTAAGAAAGTGGTTAAAAGCTGTTTTTAGTACAAAAGTTTGAATATTCGAGTTTACTTTTATTGCAACTTGGTTAGTGGTTCAAATTACAGTACGCACCATTACATAAGTAATTTATTTTCGTATTAACAAAAATAAACTCAAGGAAAAAGAACTTTAGGCTCTAATTTAAAACAGATTACAAACGGTCAATAACAAAAATGAAAGTTACAGAGACAATATCCCGCGAAATATCGACTGTGTAGCAATGGCTTTAGAAAGGATACAGCCAAGGTCAGGCTTATAGGGCAAACGGAGAACATAATCTAAATACTGGACTTTATGATTCCGCATTGCTAAAACGGCTGCCATAATGTAGGAAGGAAATGTATGACTAATTATGAGAAATTTTCCGCACTTCCGGGTGCACCGACTTCTACGTTTTAATTCGTTTTTATCTTGACATAAACAAAACGTTCACCAGTTAATATAATAATAACGCTACAAATCCAATAGTACAATTCTCGAATTGTGAATTCGAAAGTGTGTCTGTCGGTCTGTTACCTCTCTACGCCCGATAGGCTGAACAGATTTTTCTGAAATTCGAATCTCGGGGAAGAACATAGGATACCTATATCTTGGAGAAATGTACGGTTCGAATCAAAATTCAAATTCAAAAGAGTTTATTTGTATAAAACATGATGGAATGGGTGTACGAGTATGGATATTTAAGTACATTTTTTTCCAGTAAATGGCATGCTAATGTTTATTTGTAACAAAAATATTATAATTTAAACGTGCATAAGTTCAAACAGGCTTATAAAATACTTTAAAGTACTTTGAATTATAATTAATGTCCAACATTCACAAAAAATTAGAAAATTCAGGAATAAAAACTTAACAGAAAGGCCGCAAAACAAGGAAAATAATTTTTTACATACAACGCCATCATATCATGCACTACAACGGCGCCAGTACGTGGTTTTTTACGCGATTTTCAAATTCCACGCGAGCGAAGCCACAGGCAAATGCTAGTTTCTTTATAATATAATAAAATAATCGAAGGGGGTGTAACTGATAATATTTAAAGCTGTGCATAAACCACTGAAGTTAACTGTAAAAGTGCAGTGCTGAAAAATAAACTTTTTTAGTTCTGTTTTCGCCACCCAACGACGTCAAAGTAGGCTGAGGTGCATAAACATTAAACACACCAAAATTTGACCACTTTGTTTTGTTAACAGCATTTAATATTGGTATTTATGTTCAATAAATTAAATTTGTAAATAACCTTGCCTTATATCCTGTAAATATTATTAACGGATATCCTTTAATAAAACTTTGAACTATGAATGAATGGATTACGAATGAATCATGGTAGGTTTACTACGAAATCTTTTTTATTATATTTGCGCTTGACCTTTACACGCGCTTCCACAAGTCATGAATCAAGTATCTATATATTATAGCTTGATCACCGTGCGGCGAGGGAGGGTTACCATGGTTACCGGCCGAGATACTCTGTCCGTTGGCTGTCAACGCTGACGGCGTGGCGGTAGTATTCCTATCCATCCCCCGCCCCGTCCCGCGCTCCGGCGCGGGCGCGGTACAGCGGTAGTGGTCAAGCTATAACACGCGAGCGGGAAACTTTGTACCCATTTTATGAAACGCGAGATGTAAAAACATTGCTAGTGACCGCTAGGATGAAATAAAATCGGTAGCGAGAAACATGGGCGTTCAAATCTTTAACATGTCAGCTAACTATATCAGTATGAATTAATATTATTAATTTATTGTAAGCTGCAGATGATCTATAAAAATATTATCTATTCACAATTCAATCACAACCATTCACCATAAACAAAAGAGATCGTGTATGATTATCGTGACATGCAAAATATTGTAGTGTGCGTAGCATTTTATTTATTAAAATATGCAAGATTAGAGCATATTTTAAAATAATATCGGTATTCCAGCTCCTCCATATCAACTATAACTAGGAGAAATTTCATGCTTACGTCTTCGTAAAAAGGGGTACAAAGTTTTCCGCTTGCGTATTAATAATATAAGGTAACTATTTTGAACTAATTAGAAAGTTTGAATTTAAAACTCGAGCACACGTAACAAGCCGTTTTGGAGACCCACACACCACTATTATTCACGTACTTAGTTCTTAATTACTTAGTTTAATGAGTCTATTACGCGGATTATTAATAGCCCTTACATAACTGCGTCTTAACTGGTCCACTTTTATCTGGTGAAAATGCAAATTGCTCAGTAGGAATGCTATAAATTAAGAAGTTATGGTCCTTATTGCGTCTATGACACTTTCTTTTCCAGTTAAGATAGTAATTTAAAAAATGCTTGTATAAAAAAATTAAGTATTTTCTTTCGCATAGTGTTGGTCCAACAAAAAGTAAAAGTTTTCTGGAAAATATTTACTCTAGATTTTTGTAACTATTTCAATTGCGAAACACTACAATTTACCGAATATTAACCCAATTAACAAGATCCTAACTATTTTCCCAGTACATTCGTAAGACAAGCATTCACTGATTACTGCTAGTATCAATAAATACTCAGCGGGGTATAGTTATGTTATGAAATTATAAAATTCTCTAATCACAACAGGTTCTCGGCGATACTGTAATAGAAACCAGAGACGGTTACGCAACCACGCTACAGCAACCGGCAACCGGTTCGAAGGGCAGAATGTAGAGCATGACTCGCGTCACAGGTTGCTTTGTGTCGATGTGTGTCAACCGTCTGCGAGAGGCGACCGCCGACCTCGCCTAGCAGTTCGCAGCTTTTAATATTTGGTGACCTCAAAGCAAGTTCAAGAATGAATATTAACATATTAGGAACGATGTTAACCTTTTTTACATGGGGTTTCGCGCATTTCCGGTGTATTGAGGTCAAAAGACCGCATGTCCCCTCCACCCCTTCCCCACCCGACGGGTCTCTCTATAATGAAAAGTTTCAACCACACATCCTTACCATTGTTTAACGATGTCTTGCGCATCCCTGGCGGATAAGAAACATAGGAATTGTTTATAGAATTCTCATAAATATAATTTTTTTACGCGTTCAATTATTCTAGTAATAAAATGAATCAATGTATGGGTGATATTTTTAAGGGTATTGGGAATTACTTGGATATTGAAAATTATCAATTTTCCAACTATCGCTAGTTAGTTTTTAGCTAAGAATGTGGCACAGAAACATCTAATTTTCATTTAATAAGTAGCTGATAGTTGATACATGCAAGAAGTTGTAGTAAGAATTAATTGACTGTTTTGTAAACGTGTATTAAAGAGAGCAGATAGCTTGTGAGTACAAACGGTCGCGTTATTATAATTGAACCTGAGTTTCATGTTGCATGCTATCGCCGTGAGTGGTGACGGCCGGTAACCATGGCAACCGTCCCCTGCCTCGCCGTGCACATACCCAAGGCGCGGTATAGTGCTTGAGATTAAGCAAAGTCTTGTAAGAATTAATATTTGTATGTAGTTACAATACGATACTGCTTCTTGTGTATGACCAGTAAGGCAGAAAAAAATAGACTCTTACAAACGTTGAAAACATTTTAAGATTAAGATAAAATTTAAGAGTCTATTTTGTTAGTACGCATAAAATGCCAAAATATTATGTGATTGCAAGTACTGTTGTCTCTAAAGATATAACTTAATGACTCACAATGACAAACTTAAGGAATGTATTATAACAAAAACTTAACATTAACATTGACAAGTAATGACCAGTAATAGATGTTGTTATGTCAACGCTACTGGACATAACATTTTCGGCTTGAATTTTTCAAACTGTTTTATGCTATCGCTACTCGACGCAAAATAAAAAGCAAAGCTGCGCGGGAAAAGCAGGAGGATGGGTGACATAACTGACATTTCAAGCCAAGTGCCTAGTGACTTAAAAAACGAAGTAAATACTTTATGAATTAACTAAATTGTTATTTCTTACCCATAAAATGATCTAGCAAGATATAAAAATATTAACTTCAAATGGAGTATAATTTTCCAAAGGAAGAATATTATTGGGTATAATGTGACGACTTGACTATTGATGTCAATTATAAACAATTAACGATGGTATTTTCACTGATTGCAATGGTTGTTGATGACGTTTTTCCCACATTAATTTAAAGAACTTTATAAAACACTATTGTGAACACTCTAATTAAAAGCAACATTGATTTCATTGTTAGTAAACATTTCATTAAATATATAACTACAAATAAACCGTGAAGCACTTATCATAGTTAAGGCAAGAACAGGTAAGAGCGCACTAAACTGACATGACACGACTAATGTACGCTATTTGGTAATCTGCGTCATCACAAAACTGACGTCCAACAAATCTGACTTTTTTCAGTTCTGTGGGCCCTCCAGCCTGGAGCTCTGGAGTAGCATCGCGTCGGTCGTCGTTACCTCAAAGTATGTCTCCCCTAAAGTGGCTCCATCTTTATTCTACGCATTTTTAATTTTTCAATAGACGAGACATAACATCGTCCCATGTTCGGCTTAACGTTAACATTGACCCGGTCGAGAGCGTGACATCTTCACGCAAAAGATTCCTTCAGTCGAATAAACGCCGCGCTATTTGGGTTTTGAAATCTTTTCTCGTTGACGCAGATTGGAGCATGATTGTTATTACTGAGTTACCGACGACCGTTGCGTTATATATGATTGTGTGGACTACAAAACATTCCGCAACTAGGAAACATTATCTCAATAAGACACCGATAATAATCTGACGATTGGAATCCACGGCTTTGAATTCGAGATGAATCGTCTATGGTGGAAGCATCAATCTTACTGAAATATATGAATAATGAAGTCGAAGCGACGTCTTAATCGTTCGGTTGATAAGAGGCTGTCTTTTAGTGGATAGCCTGCAATCAGGGACGATCACTCATCGGCGATGGCACGGTGATGGCACGATTATCGATCTAGACCGGTGTGGTCTAATTGCTTTGGATGGGCAAGTGCCCATCTGTTAAGATTATTTCAAAATGTTTAATGTAAATGTAGATGGTAGAATTTATGATCTTAAATCTTTAACCTACTGCCAATAGCAATTTGTTCTTGTTCATCATAACATTATATGAATTTCGCGTTTACTTAAGTTGATTCTCTTAAAAGATTACCCATCAAAGTTTTCTACAAAACAATGATAGCTCTTCACAACTTCTTCATTACCATAACAGGAAAGTGGTAAAGTAATTACTTAAACAAAAATAGGCCCAGTCGGATCGCCGTAACTTGATACAAAACTTTATATGAAATGTCAAAATTTGTATTTCAAAATTGTCGTAAGTTATTTTAATTCGGCTATAGTACAATGAAAGTAGCATCCATTACTGGCATATTTTATGTCTCGTTCCGGACAATCGCGATTAACAATCGAATATAGAGCAATCGTTACAAGTCGATAACATTGGTGTATAATTGTAACGAGTAATGAATTAATCTGATCAGTCGATTAAGTCACGCGAGTTACGTTGTGGTCACGTTACGTAACCGTCACGCGGTACACACACAAATAGGGTACGACCATCTACGGGACGTTACGCAGTGGTATCACGACAATTCTGTCTGGAACAAGAACTGTTGTACTATGTATAGTACACACTATATGCACATTGCACATAATAACTGAAACAGTTTCGTGCAATCTTTGCTTATAAACTAATTATAGTTTAATCGTAAAAAAAACGTCGTAAAGAAAAATACGGAAGGATTTTGTTTAGAACGTTATGATGGAGTATTCTTGCAGAAACTGATTGATACAAAATCTGTTGTAATTTATTATCAAAAAGTTATCAAATAGCTCTAGAGCGTACTGTCGAAAAGAAGCTCGCTTTATATTAAAAAAAAAATAACGTAGTCATAGTCATAGACACTCTTTTATGAATCATGGTACACAAATTGAAACCAAAATACCTTTTGAGGTCTCGCCCAAGAGTTGTAAGTGCTAAGTTATGTCCTAAGGAGACAAAGATACAAGCTCTTGGGGAAAAAGGCCAGATAAGGGCCATTGTCTGCCCGCGGTCTTTGTTGGTCTTATCTCACCTTGTGATTGTGAGGTGGAACAGACAATAACAGAAATAAATCCAGGGGCCTGTTTCATATAAAGCTTTTTCTAGTACTTCGACAAAAGACAATATAGTCGATAAATTAGTAACGGTCGTTAGAATGTAGCTTTAGAATACAACTTTACGGATGATGGAACTAGATTATTTTGTCGGGTAGATGGCCCGGTACATTCGATTACAAGTAAAGCTGATACCAAATAAAGGAGGTACATAATTTACCCACAAACACAATATAATGAAATACATCTTTATTCTTTAAATAGAATTTTGAATACCAAAGCTTTTCAGTCACATGAATTATTAATCAAAATTAAAATACTAGTTTTTGCGAAGATACATAATTAACAAAAAATCATTAAAATGGCAGAATGAATTAACCTTTTCTACTTAAAATGAGGAAACTAGACAAACGGTTCCGGGTCCTTGGTGTTGAGGAACAGATGCACATTCGGCGTGACGTGAAACAGCTTTGTTTTAGCTTCACGCGTATTATTGTTATGATTTCCGGGGATTCAGATGGCAATCCGAAATATTACGCACGTATTCAGCGTAGAGATGTGTTTGTTAAAATGTACGTTTTGAATAATTACCACTGGTACAACAAACATAGTGTAACAAAGGGAGTAATACAAACAAACATAGTGTAACATAAGGAAGTTTTTATATTTTAGTATATGTAATTGATTGTACGGTGTGTGGTGGAAATTTATGTTTAACTTTTGTTATGACAAAGTCATCATCAGGTTTAGGATCTATACCTGATGATGACTTTCTAGAAACCGGTCGTATGTGTGTTATAAATTTGTAAAATCAAAGTGAATATAGTGGAAATAGTGCATGAAAAAGTGTGTTTCAACACACTTTTTCATTTTTAAGGTTGTTTATATTTTAGAGTGTATTTTATATAGATTTCGTTGTGCAAGCAGCGGCGTTATTTTGTGTATCGTAGATAACGTTAATTTAAAATATATAAGATTTTAAAAAGCCTGATAGAAAGGTTCATCAGAATGTATCACGTGTTTTAACACGTGATACATACTTGTATGTTGATTACAAATTATCTTTAATGTCATTTTTAGTGACAGCCATTTACGTACACGCACCTACGACAAGGTTAGTTGTTACAGACGTCAAAACATTTATATCTATTATATAAAAATAAGTCGGGTTTTCCTTCCTATATAACTCCAGGACGCACGAACCGATTTCCACGGTTTTGTATTCGTTGGAAAGGTCTCGGGCTCCATGAGATTTGTAGCAAAAGAATCAGGAAAATTTTCAAGAGAAAAGTTACCACGCGGACGGAGTCGCGGGCAACAGCTAGTTAGGTATATTTAAATAAGCTAAGAACAATATCAAAATTCAGCCGAGTCTTTAGCCGTGATTAAAAAATAATTAAGCCGAGTCTTCTTCGACGTGTCCTCGTGTTTTCTAACATCTTAACATTCAACAACATCTTGCAAATCATGTTAAAGATGTGGACGTTTCTTTAACAAAAATACACAAACATGTTTGCTAAGACAGACAGACTAACATCCCCTAGACGAATCCTGAGGGGAAAACATAAATTTATCCACCAATCCAAGACCCAAGATATTGATTATTATTTTATTTTTGAAATAAACCAAAAACAGTAACAAACATGCTGTGGACGAACTCGTTATCATGAACATGTTTTGTGAGGAAATTCACGCTGGAGACCCGGCTGAATACTGTATACTGTGGCAAAAAATGAGCTTTCTGCAAAACCTAAGTAGTAACTTCTTAAGTAATCATTACTGAGTGTGGTTATGACTGTATTGCCCTGTCTACTGGTTAACTATTATCAATTTACTCGCTTCAGCTTAATCACTAATCAGTAATGGTCGATAGTTGGCAATACGGTAAGGTCGAATGATTCACAATAGTTCATTTGATTACAAGATACCAGCGTGGGAACCTATGGCATTGCTCTTGTATTCCTAGTTGTACTTGTTACTGCACTGTACACAGTCCCTAGCCAAAATGCTTTTGTCATTTCTAAAATCGCCCATCCAAATATATGAATTAACTTGACTCAGTCGAAAATCGGTTTGATATAATTATTATTAATTAATAAATAAAAATATCTTTATTTAACATAGGTACATAGAAAAGACGAAATACAGCAAGGCAACGATAGCGAAGGCTTATGTCAAATCCATACATTTAGATCAGAAATCTTTTTGATTCAGAAAATTTATCTACGAAAAAAATAAGGGCCTGTTTCACCTGTTGTTAAAGTTTCTGTTAGGCTATCTACATGACTTTTTTGACAGATTCTCCATACAAAATCTGTCAAATAATGTTGTATCTGTCAAATAAATAGACTATCTGTAAGCGGTGAAACAGGCCCTAAGGAAGAGAAATTCTGTCAAAAGTATTTTTCATGAGGCTTGTCAAACATTTGCCAAAGTATACAGCTTCAATACATTTTCAATATTTACATGTCCCTCAGCGGTATCGGGCTGACCTTCGATGACAGTTCGTAAGGAAATAAAACGGTATGGAAGTTACGTTCCCTTAGTTTCTATTATTCGTAGGAGATTATTAGAAAATAAGAAGCGATTAGGAAAACTTGTTGACTAGGGGCTCTATACCACACCTACACTGTAGTGTAAATGAGTGTAATCTATTGCAGCTGACTAGTCCTATTTCTACAATTTATTATGATATATGTTCCGCCAACGGTTTATAGGTAACTTCTTTGATATTTAGGTTCTGTAACTTTATAATGTACCTAATAATTGACGTTATAACACAACTAAATCAAGCAGAGCATAATTCTTTGACGATCCATAGTTAAAATCCTCTGCTGAATCACACTGTTAACATCACGACTTGGCTTATAAGCCTAGCCTCACTTAGTCCCGTGTTAACTGACTCCTTGGAATTTCATAAAACGGTGTAGATTAAGTTTTTGAGAGTATTAAGAGCGTTATATTAACAAGAATAAAAGTGTTTTAACTTTTCTTAACCTTGACAATTAAAATATTAATTTAGCCCTTTGGCGTAGAGGAATGTTAGAGGGGGGCGTCGTGGGTTTGTTATATTGGTATTCTACGCTCTTCCTCCAGATCAACTATAATTGGGAAAAATTTCATGCTTTTACATTTACGCGTCTTTTGTAAAACCGGGGACAAAGTTTCCTGCTCGCGTATTAATTAATAGATTTTACGGTATTATATTAATAGGGGAGGTATGAAAATATTGTTTTTGGCTCGGGGAGCCTTGGCGGAATAAAGGTTGCGAAAGTCTCTCTAAAAAATCTACGTAAATTAGCCGCGTTTTGTCTAACCCCACTGACATAATTACGTGTAATTGATATATTCCGACCAAATCACTTAGATCCGTCAACTGGCTCTGTTTCAATTTTTTCGATGGTACAGTAACACAAGGCTGTAATAGAATATTGGTTAACATATTTAAAAACGTTATAGTCTTTCATTATCGAAGCTTGCATAAGAATATCGACAATTGTACGATATTGTACAACATCAGATAGTCAATTATGTTAGTTACCTCATCACACAGTTTAGTTGAGGATTGTTCCTACTAAAAGTACCTCTTAAAATTTTTGTCTTGCTCAAGTCGCGAAGGGTCCACTGGTCACGATCTCTAACTTACCTTTCAAAAATAGTCACTTTACTCCATACTTTAGAACGTTTTAAATCCGATGTGTATTCGACACAAGGACCTAGAAGGCCATGATAACAATCGACTTGTATCTTTAAGATTGATGTGAGAAACGCAAAAACTTCGTGTACATTTACATTTCATACCTCACTAGGTATAAGGATTTTTCATTAGATATCGAGCAAAGGGTTGGTAATTATTGTCTTTTTGGTCAGGATTGACGGTATGGTTCATTAACTCGCTCGTCAAATTTCTATACTAACCGCGATTGTCAACAACAAAGTGACATCACAACAGTTTGTTTAAAATCGCGTTTTGTATGGAAATGACAATTTTTTTAACAGAGTGTTAATGAACCATACCTTGAGCGAAGCATAAAACTAACTTGAACACACAATCTTGATTAAAACCGACTAATTTGGACATGTAGCGAAACCTCAACTTTTACGCACAGTATACTTTAACTATAACTGTTCTTAACTCCCGGCTTACATTTCCATTAGTGTTTTTGCGAGTATTAAGTGAAAATGGTAAGTATTAAGTGATTGGTACGTTTGGATGGGAACTGTTAGGTGCGATTAAGTATTATCACATAAATCTCCTACTAATCACTGAAGATTTGACACACTTAACACTCTATCTTTTGCTATCCGTCTTACTTGTCCAACCGACTATAACAAGAATTCTACGCACTGATTTTATTAATGGACGACGGTATTTGCTTTTCATTACCTGTTTGCTCGTTTGCTCCCCTATCGAAACTCTTTATGGGATCAACTCGTGTAACACGCACTTGGCCACTTTTTTACGTTAGGGACCTTATTATTATTGGGGGACAGGTAATTTTGAAAAACTTTGTTAAATTTTTATGAACAATAAAGATTTTGTATTTGTATTATCAAAGCTATATATACACCCGTTACATTTGTAAAAACAGGCATTAGTCTAATGCACATGTGAGTCCAAGTTAAAGTCTGCACGGTGGCCCACTTCACAGGGGATGAGGAAGTGGGCACACGACGCGACGTGTCGTGACGAACATCACGAACTATAATGCCAACATAGTGTGAGACAATCTAGCGATAACATGTTATGGGTGCACTATAACATATACACGGACTCATCTTTTATGGCACACACACGCTTACACTACATAAGTGTTACATCCATACATATTACAATAAAAAAGCTAAATGTCCAAAACTAGAAAACCTTACTGCAGGAACCTTTGCAATTTAAACATTAAATTATATATATTTCTAGAACGACAACTTAAAGCCCTTCATTTCGACACCCTTCTCGATCTAAATGTGCAAAAAAAATGTTTTTGGAACCATACAGTTTGTACTTTTTATTTTTTTAACATAAACAGTGTCACTTGCGCTATCAAGACGAATATAATGATACCTTATACGTTAAAATTCATGAAGCCGTTTAGGCTGCAAAGAATGCCAAACAAATATACATTACACATACATGTATGGAACATACATACTCTGGAAAAACATAGCCCTCCTTCTGGCGCAGTCGGGTAGTAAAATAGGGATTTAGTTTACTCATGTAAATTTGTATTATAATTTTGCCTGTCAAACTAATACCACTACTTGCTTAAATCGCTGTTAAAAAAGAGCTTTTTCACGGTCTTTCAATCCCAAATATCCAGTCAACATTATAATACTAGCTTTTGGGTGCTTCGAGTGCATGGAATTCGAAATGACGTAGCCTCTATTACTCTCTACCATCCACCACCACCATCCACCACGAAGCATCGTTAGAGCGTGAAGGAAGTACAAACAAACACATTAGCATTTACAATATTAGTATGGTTTTGGTCAAGTGTTTGTATCATATTCTAGATATTTCAAATAAACTAGTCATTGGAAAGTCCACTATTGGAGAGCAGTGAAGGTTGACGAATTTCTCTATAGTGTGTATAATTTTGCCTTGTAATTTCTGAAAGGTGAGCTTTTCGAAATATTGCATTTTTTTATAAATTACTAGCTTTGTTCGAGCCAAAGTCACAGTATTAAATATGAGCAAACCTTGTTTTAGTACAAAAGGCGGTCTTCATTTATCCAAGCTTTAAACTTCCACTATCTCAAATTTTTACAATATCAAAATTTGTTTAAAAACCCCTTAACAGTATATTTCGTCATTCATACTTGTATACTAAAATTTTAAATGTAAAAAGCTATCTGTCTGTCCATAACCTCTTCACGCCCGAACCTCATAACTGAATTTGGGGAAATTCGGTGTGGAGATACTATAAGTTCCGGGAAAAGACATCTCGGAAAAGTTTACGGTTCCTGCGCGGTAAACAAATTTATTTAGTTAACTACTAAATAAATTATGTAGTTAACCATAAATATATTTTTTAAACTTACTAAGGGCTACTCTACTTCTTTCGCGCGACGAATCACAAGTAATGTTGTAGTTACTTGTGATTCCAACTTCGCGCGCGGAGCATGCAAAAAAAAACTCAAAAAGTGCAAGTAATCGTTCGTTTATAAATACACACCAGTGAAAACAAGTGGTATACGGAAAGGATATCAAATATAATATTATTATGTCAATTTCGTAATTTAAATGACACAAACTGGTTTATCACACGATAAGTTTCACTTTCAAACCGTCGCGGTAACAAAAGTGAAAACTGTTTCCGAGGAAACGTACGCACTAAATGTTCTTAATGTTTACTAAACATGTACTGTCTGTAGTTCACATAACATTACAAACGACCTATTTAAAGATTCCACGCGATTTTGCAATAAACATAACCATAAATAGATAATAAAAATATAGGCATTATGCGTAATAACATACTCTACATTTTTTCCGTTAATTTTATATTTTTTACTCCTTTCATCTTAGTAATAATGCCTGTGATTGTTATCGTTCTAAAGTTATAGTTAAAACATAAAGTCTAAAAATATTAAATATTCCTAGGTATAGCTCGATGTCGACGATCATATATTTAAGAAAATATCTACATCACATTGTTTTAGCAAGCTGCCCCTAAGAAGCGGAAAGTATTTATTTGTCCTCGATAGCCTTAGTCACATATTTATATATGTATAGACAAAATTAACTCGTTCAATGCCGTTTAAGGCACTTAATAAGATCGTTTGAATTAAAGTTCAATGACTCAGTGGACGAAAGGCCTATTGGTCATAGGCCTTTCGCATTCACGAGATAGACATTTAGTGTTGCTAAATATAGCTAAAGTTCTTTGCATAGGACCATGATTCATTGTTACGTTCACAGTTATACAACACCAATCGCAAGGACTAAACAAGCTAAATATCCAAAAACAGCAAACCCGACTGCAGGAACCATTGCAATTTAAACATTAAGTTATGTATATTTCTAGAATGGCTATTGAAACCCCTTTACTTTGATACCCCACTCGACTTAAATGGGCGGATTTTTTTTTTGGAACCTGACAATTTTGACTTCAAAATCCACCATTTTGATTTTTTAATTTTTTTAAATGTACCCAGTGTCAATTGCGCTATAAATACGAACCTCATACATTAAAATACATCAAGCCGTTTAGGGTTGCCAGAGCGTGCCAGACATGCATACCTACATATATACTTACATATACATGATACATACATAATCTCGAAAAACATAACCCTCCTTCTGGCGCAGTCGTGTAATCAAAAGATAAAGTTACATACCGCAAAGGCCCCCGTAATTGATTTTTTTTTTTGGTAAAGAGGTATACAACTACTGTTTGCATTTAAATGTAAAGTTATATAGTGCTAACATTAGAATATTGTACAATGTGACCCTGTGCATGCCAAAAATAAAAATAAAATGTCCTTCATCCAAAAACCTAAATTAAAATAATGGGCTAATTAGCGATGATTTATAACACTGCATTGTCATTTTTATATAAACAAAGCACATGTTTTGCAACAACTTACGTTGGAAACAATCTTTAAAAAATAATCGTGTAGTCATGCGTTCCCACAGTTTCAATAGCACAAACTTGCTTTACTTGACCCGCGGATCAACCAAAAGGTCTCTATATTACATTTTACTTTCCTAATTATTGATTTTGTTAACCCTTAACTGCCTCATTATTTTGTGTTTTGAATCTGGACTTTCAAAATTTAAATAAAAAGCCTTTAAAGCATTTATAGTAAAGGTGATATAGAGTTGTCAAAAATCGAGTTCATATTGAGCTTTTTGAAAGGTCAAGCTTTTACTGCTTACGTTACTCAAAGGTTTCCTCGTAACGCTAACGACTTGTGATTGTTTCGCTTTAAAGTTCGCATCCTTCTCATTTATACAGATGTCGTATTAGATTAACAAGAGCTAAAGCTTAATGCTAATATCATGCAAACATAGAAATGCAGTTTAGAACCACCTACGGAACCGCGTCAGACGGACGGAACACAATCACATCACAGTAAAAAATCCGTTAGAATCCTCGGTGCGTTCTGAAACCACAATCCTACACGATTTGACACTTACGTAAATTTTGGCGGACATTTTGTAGGTCAAGTGTCACTTGTCACTCGCGAGACGTGTCATGCGCGGGAGTCGCGCGGCGAATGGTCGCGGCGGCGGCGGACGGGTTATATACTCACCCCCCCAAACTGTTATTATATTAATTACATTTGAGTTTTCACCGCCCGCTAACATCCCGGCCCTCCCAGATACTCCCGAATATATTATTTCTGGTGAAAGTCATGATTAACAGTTGCCATTGGATGCTAATTTATAGCGACTAAGTTCTACTTATGTTATAAACTCGAAAGTTTGTATGAATCTATCGATGTATTTATGTATATTAGTTACAGCTTCACGTAAAAAGCACTGTATAACTTTGTATTTAAATAAAAATGTAAATAGAGTTAACTATCTATGATCTATGGGAAAATATCACAATTTCTTTTTCCTCGTTAACCACGGGTAGCCCCGTATGCAACAGCAAATATATAATCTATTTTATAGCATCCTAATCAGTTAGTTTTGTATTCTATTATATATTTTATAAGACGGTTAATTAATTTAGAAAACCCACCTCAATAAACGATAGCTTGCCAAAATAGACTAATCTGTGACAGAATCTTCTGGAAACATTAAGGCTTTTATGAATATTAAACTGCCTGCTTACATATTATTATGTGTTGATAAAAAACCTGATATACTTTTATGATCACTGACCACGCATTTTAAATATTGTCGTGAACTTTTACCCCAATAATCTTATTTCAGCTTTTAAGCTCGTCTTTTTCCGGAGTTTTCTTTCGGATTTTATCGGAATGTATTCCTTGTACTATAACAGTATACACATTACGTTCCTATGGCAGTTATAAATTTATATTAATAAATATTTAAGCGCTATACTTTATCGCCAACTGATCTTAATGTAAAGGGCCTCGACAAAACCCTTTTCTATAGAAAAAAAAATATCTTTTTGTCTAAAACTTTAAAACAGTCGCTTTAATAACGAACTGATTTTTTCAGAGTATATAACTTTGATTCTTTAAGAATGCGCGTCCCGGGCTCCTGGCGTTTTACGCCCCATTATCCTAGAGTTATACGTATCGTCGTTGAAGTTCTAACACCACGTAAGTCAAAAGTGGCAAATTATCAGGAGAGCAAAACAATTGATTGAATATTGTATAGACCACCAAAGTAATAGGATTTTACAATTAAAAATTGTACAAGTTTTTGTTAGCTGATACGTGTACCCGATTAACTTAAACGAAGAGTTTTCCGATTTTCTGCAAAACTCAAAAAGCACTGATCCGATTTCAAAAATTCCTTCATAGTTAATTACTACATTATCACAGAGTGACATTATAAAAATACATACCGTCGTTGAAGTTCTAACACTACGTAAGTTACTTTTAGGCTATTTAGTCACTTTGATGCCGTTTTGCACGGCAAAAAAAATATCAAGGAAATCGGCCAAACGCAAGTTGGACCGACGTACTAAGCGTTCCATACACAAGTAGGATATTAGCTGACTTACCCCCTTATTCAAAAAACATTAGCTGTTGCCCACGACTCCGTTCGCGAGATAACTTTACTCGTGAAATTTTTCCTGTTTTGTTTACTATGCTACAAACCTCACGGAGCTCGAGACCTTTCCGACGTATGCAAAACCGTGGATATCGGTTCGTGCGTTCTGGAGTTATATTGTCAGGAAGAAAAACCCGACATATTTTTTTATAAAATAGATAGATTTAAATAGTGCTTAACAAATCAAGGTTGGCTGTCCCTTTCTGTCGTGTAACGTTTTGAGTATTCCAAAAAAGGAACAACCAACCTCGATTAGTTAAACACTATTTAAATATTTTTATAAGTGGATTAGAATATAAGATACTTTTTGTTGGAATAAAGTTCTCTCGTGGGATATTTTCCTCGCGGGCAAAGCCTATAAAGCCTCATACTAGTCATCAATAATAATATAACGTAATAATACACGTACACCGTCTACAGTCGTTTATACCCATTTCACTTTCCGCGCTCCAATTTTCGTCCATTAACATGATAATAACTAGTTTCTTGGTAAAATTAAAATTTCCATCCGATTAGTTGCCACGTAATACACAATTATGTAGTGGTTACATCCAAGTCCAAATATTACGGTCCAGAACAATTATTGGTAAACCCGACTAACCAGGTTTAGGTTACGACACGGCTTTGCATTATTCATTCTAGTACTGATCAGGGACGGATCTACCACATTGCTTTTAGATTTTAGCCCACAAAACTCATTAAATCCACGGCTAAGTTCCGTTTGAATTAAAAAAAAAACAATAATGCGAAAGAATAATAAAAAATACGTTATCCTGTCGGTCTCGGTTTGTAAATCTAATCCATTCTCAAATCCCCATGAAAACCTACAAATTTATTCAAAATCGGTCCAGTTGTTTGGGAGCAGTTCAGTAATAAACGCATGGATAGAAGAATTAATATAATACTAGCAAACCCGACATATGTTGTTCTACTCGTATCAGTTTGTGAACCTAAACCATTTTCAAATCTCCAAAAACTCCTTGAAAAAAAATCATCAAAATTGACCCCAGTCGTTTAGGAGGTGTTCATTGACAAACACACGCACAAAAAATTATATATAATAATATTAAATTAGAGTGTTTGCAACCCTACAAATCCCACGAATAATCAGTTCCTAAACCCATTTAGTTAATTTCATTCAAGATAAATAAAATAAGGCTACGTTTAGTTTTTCCGTAGAACAGCCATGCTTCGCCTTGACCGTAAAAATACCATGTGTATCATTCATTGTGATTCGTTAAATGAGTGAATGTACTGGAGGCCTAACTCCATAATCCCCTCCCCTCTCCCCCTATAATATTCCCCTATAGCCCATTCCCTCATAAAAACCCAGCAACGCACATGCTACTCTTCTGATCCATCAGGTGACCAGTCAGCTCGTATGCTCCCTAACTTCATAAAAAAAAATCTAAATCCCTAAGTAGCCAGGGCTGGGTCCCCCTAAGTACTAAATCCGACCCTGGTACTGATAACCCTACGCGCCGCCTTCGTCATATTTGAATAATGATTGTCCGATAGAACGATTGAAGCCTTCTAGATAACCGATCATCGCGATCAAATAACGGTTCTGTTGATGCCTACCAATCATATACCTATCTGGACGCCAATATGCAATACCATGTTAACCCACAAAAAATAAAATAAAAAATTGTGGGTTAACATCTTATTGGATATCATTTGAAAAAATGTGAGGGCTCTTGATCTGACATAGACTACCTAAACTTTAGCATAGTTTTTCTCAAAATGTCTGAATTGTGGGTTAACATGGTATTGCATATTGGCGTCCATCTATAGTTCAAATCATTCTGATATCAAGTTGTTTTTTTAATAATAATTCACGTGTTACAAGAATTTTGTTATAAGTAAGCCAAACCAATATTTTAAAAACAATAGCTAGTCTTTCCCTCAATGCATTTGCCTGCCTGTCTGTGTATATTGACTCCTTCGAGTCCAGAAAGAGGATACATTATAAATTACCAGCTGTTGCACGCGACTCCGTCCGCGTGATAACTTTTTCTTGGACATTTTCCAGATTTTTTTGGTACAAACCTCACGGAGCCCGAAACTTTTCCAACAAAACCATGGAGATCGGTTCGTTCGTTCTGAAGTTAAAGCGTCAGGAAGGAAAAGCCGACTTATTTTTATATATTAGCATAAAAATATTTAAACAGTGTTTAACTAATCAAGATTGGCAGTCCCTTTCTGGAATATTGACAATGTCACACGACAGAAAGGGACAGCAAACCTTGATTAGTAAAACATTGCTTAAATATTCTTATGAATAAGGGGGTAGATGTTTTGGTTTCGCTTAATGTACAATTTCTAAGATCTCAAATAGTTTCAGCGCTACGTAATATATTCATTTTTTACTGTAGCTACTCTAGGAACACAGTTTGTACCATCGAAGAAATTGATTCCTATCCAGTTAATAGTTAAATGACGTACATTTGAACGAAATAAGTAAATTGCATAAAAATCATGATCTGAGTTTGACAATACGCGACCTATACTTAGGTGCACAATCTGGCTATGACTCAACGTCCCTGACATTACATTTTTATTAAAAATTAGAAGAGCTCAAATTCGAGCAGATGGCGCCTGCAACTTATTCTGGATAAAAAGTGTGCTGTGTCCATGGCTGGCGGACAAAGGTCCATCACTATAAGTATCATCATGACAAATTTTAGCATGATATATTCAACGGCTTTTGAGTGAAGAGTTGACAGACACACGTTCGCATTAGTATAGATTCTTCTATTAACCTTACAAGTTTCATCTGCAACACGCCAGGTAGATCCTGAAGCAAAGTAAGTTTCAATTTTATACCCAAATTACATCATTATAGTATTGGGTTTTTTTCATAATTATGACTAGACTTCATAAGGCGATTTGTTTATTTCAAAAAACAATATTATGCAATAGCTATCTCTAATAATGCAGCTTAATTCTCATGGTAAGAGAAACTTTAAAAACCATTAATAACATGCAAACATTTACCTTTCTATAATCTCAATAAATATACTAAATATACTTTATAAGGAACATGCGTGTAAAAAAATTATTGAATGCAAATTATGATAGTTGACATAAAAGATGTACAAAATGACAAAAAGTCTCCGAATTCTGTTGAGAAATAAGTATGATATTGGCGATTTAAGTTTTCCACCCATCTCTTTCTCTCAAAACCTAGCGATTTAGTATGAACTTATAAACTTTGACTGTCTCAATAAATATCGGATCTCTCTTTCTAATTGACTACTTTAAAGCTTTAAAACTTTAAATTTGTTGTTCTCAATGTTATCGAAAAACTGATTGGATTGATAACGATAGATTTATTTAAAGATATAAAAAAATCATTTATATCCCCTATTTTTCAGTGCGTGTATTTGTTACTGAACTTCTTCAAAACGACTGGACTGGAATCTACAAATTGTTTGACTATTCGAAAACAATATTTATTTATTTAACAGGACTGACATAAACGAGATCGCTGCAATAAAGTAGCACTAAGTATTAGAATCTGGGTAATGTAATTAGATTATAATGTCAATTAATGAATTAGCTGATGTAATTGTTATCTAATAATCGTATTTACATTTTAAGGATACGTAATTTTTTCCTGTGATTGTTGGATAATGATATAATTACCGCAACTAGGTAGGCGTTATTATGCACTTCCGATTTTTATTGCTTCTAATTAAAGGGCCTATATCCTTAATAAACAAATCATTATAAATCCGGGCCCTTAGATATGGGGATTATGTTTTCGCCCAATCTAAGCGGTGGCGGTCATTAACTCTTTGCCAAAAAATTTTTCATTTCTATAAAAACCGTGATTGACAACAACAAAGTGCCAACACAAGATTTTGTTGTCATTCGCGGTTCGTATTGAAATTACTTTTTTGACAGAAGCTACCGTAAAGGTTGGGCAAATGCATAATAATGCGTTTTGTTAATTTCTTCTATAAAGAATCACAAGTTAAATGCGTCCGATTGGTCTTTTTTATTTTTTTACCAATTCTTTTTTATCGTTATGGTATGAAATCACCTAGTATATTGTTGAGCATGGATAACCTTTTAAATACGCGGCGTTTCGGTTGAATAAACTTAACATTGACATAACAATAAAATAACACCACATCAGTAACATAAAACCCGTAACACCACTAGATGTTACTTTGATCTTGACACATATAACCACTACTACCTATTGCCCGCGACTACGTCCGCGTTAAACTTTATAAACTCCTTAAGGTCGTGGCGTGATGTTATATAGCCTATAGCCTTCCTCAATAAATGTACTTACCAACACAAAAACAATTTTTCAATTTTTCGGCCAGTAGTTCCTGAAATTAGCGCGTTCAAACAAATAGACACTCTTTAGCTTTATATTATTAGTATAGATTTGTTGATTATGTCACTATATTGTATAGTAATATTTGTTATACGTTATAGCTATAACGCAACCGCAATAAATTTTTGTAGGAAAGAGTTTTTTCCTACGCAACAGAGTTGAGTAGAAAAAGTTTTTCCAAATGCTAACAGTAACGTATATAGTATAATACCAATTGCTCTCTCTCTAGATCGATAGATAGACGATCTATCGTATCCAACGAAGGGCCGCTCGGATTGTTGATTGCCATAGTGTTTCAAACAAGCTGGACCCCCTGGAGTTGCGTCGAGATGTAGCTTCGCTCTGCATCCTTTATAGATTTTATCACGGGGAGTGCTCAGAGGAATTGTTCGGAATCATTCC
>JAOTAV010044297.1:0-17388 GCA_026546445.1 Cyclargus thomasi
TATTAAATATATTTCCGTTGTCTGGTACCTGTAACACAAGTCCTTCGGGTACTTAGCACAGGGCCAGATTGACGTGTTGTGAAGAGTTCATAGATATTATTATTATTATAATTGTACTTGTAAGTTGTAACACAGAGATGGGTAAGGTTAAAAGGTTACGTTACCTTTCTAAGAGTAGCCTGTGGTATTGTCATCACTTCAGACAGGCCAGTGCGCGTTTTTTTTTCACATTCGACCGCGAACGCGTTTCGCGTTTACTAAGATTTTATATGGGATTTATACATGCGACCGACCGATCGCTAGGTGGCGCTGTACAAATTCTATATAAAATCTTAGTAAACGCGAAACGCGTTCGCGGTCGAATGTGAAAAAAACTGTTACTCAGCACCTTGGTATGGACGTGTGCATCTAAATTATATAAAACTCAAAAGTGACTGACTGACTGACTTAGTGGTCTATCAATGCACATTGCACAGTGCAAACCACTGTCGGGCTGGAATTTCGCATGCAGGTAGATGTTATAACGTAGACATCCCCAAAAAAATATTTCGATAAATTCTACCACCAACGCAAATAAGATGGTGGATACAAGTTTGTATGTACCTCTTAAAGCAAGCGAAGCTGCGGGAAAAACTAGTTTTATATATATATAAATCTGTCGTGCATTGTAGCTAGAGTTGCCAACATTTTTTGGTCAACATGTAGTATTTTTTTTAAAAAGCTAAAAAAATTAAAGAACGCTTGAAAAAAAAATAGTACTCTATGGGAGAATAAAAAAAACAATTTATACAAATTATTTATTTGTTCCAACTGTAAAACTATATTTTTTAAATACCTGTTTATTGTTACTATCTTCCGCCCCCTTAAACCTATATTTTTGGAGTCTTTTTATGACTTTTTATGAGGTTGAGGAGCACTTCCGTCACTGTCGCTACTTGTGCTACTTCTTTTCATAGTTTTTTACAAAGAAATCAGAATAAAGTATATATATTTATAAACTAACAGAACTGACTTCAATTTTCAAAACAAAACAAGCGAATCAAGAAAACGTCTAGTTTACACACACATTATATATAACGATTCTTATTTTTAATAATTTTAAACTTGCAAAATATAAACATTGTTCTATTATGCGGAAAATATAGTATTTTCACATACTATATATTTATTCAACAGTATATAGTACGAAGAACCGAAATATAGTACATTACTATATATTATAGTACGATTGGCAACCCTAATTGTAGCAGTCAATAGTTGTACGAAACAGAGAGAAAACACAACGGCAATTAGTGAATTTATATGGAACAGCGAGCGGTGGAGCGGCGGTGCTATGTGAACTGAAATATTGGGAATGTTTTCATATTGAGAATATTTGCCTCGTAAAACCAGGCTTTTTGCTTTAGGCATACTTTTTTGAGATTTTTTTTAAAATGGCAATTCTAAATAGTGAAATGAAATGTTTAGAGTGCACTTAAATATGTCTTATAATATGAAGGTAGCGCGGCTTTGTCCGCTTGTAATATTTTTCTACGGGTGCACTTTGTTAAAAAATATCCTATGCCAAATCAAAGTAACCTAATACCATATCAGTAAATAAATTTCTTAAAATCCGTTCTGTAGTTTCGGTGAAATTCATGGATAAACAGAAAAAACAAAGAAACTTAGTTATTTTAAATATATTAAGGATTTTTTGTTTTCGTAACTATTTAATGTGTAGCATTTTATGGAGTGTAGGAACAAACCTTTTAAAAGTTTAATTTAATTTTAAAGAGAAAAAAAAACAACAAAAGAGCTTTTGATCAAAATTAACTACACCTTTTATTGTACGTTCAAAGAAATCCAAAATTGAATAAATAATAGCGCTATTGTCCTTTCAGATTGAATCAGAGCGAAATATGAATGTAATTTAAAAAGTAATTAAACAACAACTACTCGAATATTTCATTACGAAATGAAACATTGTCGCTCGCGACACACGCGACACGATATTTTGCGTGCGCGACATAATTACGTGATGGGTTTTCCCGTTCTAATTGTGTTCCAAATATGAGTTAACTTTTTAATTTATGCCGCCTTAAATTAAAGCTAAGACGCCACTTCAGTAGTTAAGAAGATATAATATTCGTAGACGCGACAGACGTTGTCCTGTCGGGTTCGTTTGTGTATATCTAAACTATTCTCAAGTCCCGTTGAACACACACCAAACAATTCATAAAGTTCCAGACGCAACGGACTTGTGGGTGTCATGTATTTTATAATATTTTTTTAAGTTACTGTCCTAAGCCACAGATAGTGTAAATACTAGTACTGAGATTAAGTTAAAAGGAGTTTAGGCCCCCCCTGAAAAATACGCCATTGGAAAGAGTCCCAAAATAGGCGTCGTTAATCGTGCCTACAAAAGTATAAACTGTACCTATCTAAATTAAGGAACTTTCAAATCAGAAGAAAACGGAGAATCAGAAGAATCAGCTAAAGCTTTTTAATTCTTAAGTACAGAAAAAATAATTCAAAACCTCGATTTCTTCATTGGCCGTGTTCGCTAGATTTTTTTTTGGCAGACGCAAGTCTCCTATGCGCAAGTCAAACTTACGTAATGTCATGGCGACGCCAACTTGACAGGTAACCAATTATAAATATTTTTTTGTGACGTTGACATGACAACCATATTAACTTTATGTAAATACAAAATTTAGTAGTAAGTGGCAAGTTAAATCACTTATATTTTAGTTAAAATTTATTTTACTACTTATCTACTTAATACTTGTAAACCAGACATTAGAGATTTTGCGCGCGCATGCATGCAAAAACGCAAGCGAACACGACCTTTGTCAGGTAAAACTAGCTGAGAGTTCAAATTTAAAATCAGAATTTATTCGATAGTACAGAATTTAGAAATAGGAAAGTTCACTTGCATACGAAATCGATAGAACCTAAAAAGCTTTGAGGATAAGCTCGGTCGTTCGTGTGCAGATATAGTCTAGAAGCCAATTAAGCCAATTCTTTTTCTGATTTATGGTTCTATTATATAAATTTTGATTGAAGAAATTTCGTGAGAAACTCATACCACTGTCTTACAGAAAACCGTGCGTGAAACAGTACTTGCGCTTTGTTTTGTGGAGGGAGTGAATTTACCGCATTTATGCAACAAATTTTTATTCCCTTTTCCTTCAAGTCAGCCCTTAAATGAAAAACACTCGCAACTCCTCTTATTTTGCAAGTGTTCATGGGCGACGGTAGTAGTTGTCCATCAGGTGATACCTGTACCCAAGGCATATTTACTATATTATACTGTAGTATATTTATTTAATGAAGGTATATTTTCGGTGATTTATATACCTTAAAATTTAAGATCAGACCTTTACCTTTTATAAATACAATGCTTATTATTTTTATTATGTACGTGTGATGAACAAATAGTCCTTTACTGTCCGTGGTTACATATACGAGCATATCAAGCGATATTTAATATTAATAATAATAAGACGTAGTTCGCTGAATATGTAAGATTAAAGTAATATTTGTCAGCCAGCTCCTAGACTATATCTGGGTGATACATTTGAGTTGTAGCTCCAGCATCTAGCCAGGACTTCTAGCCATCACCGGCATGCTATACGATACTATGTACATTAAGTAAATATCTATCAAGCGGGTGGGATTTTAAGAGGATTGTGTACAAAACGGTTTCCATACAACGTGCCATAACGTTTTCCACCCTCTCAACCCTCACCTAGAGTAATGATTTTGTAGTATGTTGTGGAAATGCCTTAGAGCTAGGCTTGTATGTCTTTGTTTTTTAAATGTTCATTGAAGATTGGGAAGTATAGGAACATCTTTGTTTTGTATGAAATCACTAAGATGAAAATACAAAAAAATTAAAACACAGAAGCCTAGTTCTGAGGTATTTCCATAACATATTACAAAGTCATTACTCTAGGCGAGAGTTAATAGGGTGGAAAACGTTATGGCACGTTGTATGAAAACCATTTGGTGTACAGTCCTCTTTAGGTTATCTAGAAAAATAGGATTTCTCCTGGATTGCATCATCAGATAACCACTTTTGTGAGAGTGGGACCAAACTGCAGCTATACCCTATACAACAACGAAAAATTGTTAAAAATCTATCTAATCGAACGACGGAGTAATCGGCGAACAAACATAAAAAAAGATCATTTACACGGTCGAATTGAGAAACCTCCTTTTTTGGAAGTCGGTTAAAAAAAGAACATAGTATATACGGTCGAGTCGACAAACCTCCTTCTTTTTTGGTTATTATGACGCTGTATTATATTAATATGTTTCGGCACCTGCGTACGTAAGTGTTATAACTTTTTTACACTATCCGATACGGTCCACCAGTCAAAAATTTAAATTTAGACAAATCATGACATGTTGGCTGGTACCGACTTCAAAATAATGAAGATTGTGTACGGAAATAGGCTGATGCTTCACAGAATTCTAGTATTAAATAAAATATATTCTTTAATAGTGCCTGTTTATTAAAGAATAAATTTTATTTTATACTTTTTAGTTTCTTTTTTGTTATTTTTGTGTTTTTATTTGGAAGTCGGTTTTAATTTTTTGTTAAAAATAATAATAATCTGTATCCATTTGATGTCTGGGTAAGTTACCTCTAGAATTGTCATCACCACCACTTACTGATATACTCACTGGGTTGCGGCGAGTGCTTCTTGCTGGACATGGTCAGGCACCGGGCGCGCTCACCCGCGCCCCGCGCACCCCGTATACCCCGCACACCCCGCCCGCCTCATACTGCAGCCCTGTTGGAAAATACAGTATTTTTATAATGTATATTTTTATAATGTAGTATTATTAGTTGCTACGGTTTCGTTATATATTGTCGATTGTTACCAAGAGCGGGTACGAGTTCAAAAAAAATATTAATGAACACGCTAAATGTCTAAGAACCCAACTGCTGTAACTATCGCAATTTAAACATCAAGTTGTGTATCTTATGTACCTAAAATAATTTTTATTTATTTCAAAATCATAGGAACACTTTAACAAACATCTTAATTAATGTTTATGATTAAAGGTACACCAAAATTAAAAAAACTAAAATAAATACTAACAATAAACAGACTTAAACAATAAAGTTATGTATATTTCTAAAATGGCTATTTAAAGCTCTCCATTTTGATACCTTACTCGATCTAAATAATTATTTCTAACTTTAAAATTGGCCATTTTGATTTTTAAATTTTTTGATTTACCCAGTGTCACTTGCGCTATCTATACAAATCTAACGATACCGCATACGTTAAAATCCATATAGTCGTTAGGCAGCAGAGAGTGCCAAACAATTATACATACATACATGATACTCTCGAAAAACATTACCCTCTATCTGACGTAGTTGGGTAAAAAGGAATCCGCCCATAGAGCGCTCTCGTTCGATAACTGGCTTCATCGCGCTGGCTGGCTGTCAAATCATGGTTGTACTATGATGGTCCAATACGATGATCTTAGCCATCTCAAGGAGTACCGTGGCGCCTCCGGCATTCACTCTACACTATAGCCTCAACCGGCTCAAGCCGCCCCTGATATTCACACATTATAATAGGAAATATGTTAAGTTTTTTATTTCAACAATCACAGACTTCACTTTGGCATAAAGGTCTCCAGACCAGATATTAAAAAAAACAGACTTCAACTATAAACAAAAGAGTGTTTCGTGTATGATTGTTGAGTCGTATCAAAATATTGTAGTGTGCGTGTTGTAGTGTGTGTATCGTTTTATTTATTAAAATAATTCAATTTAAAGCATACTTTAAAATAATATTGAAATTCCACGCTCCTCCTCAATATCAACTATAAGTGTGAAAAATTTCATGCTTTTACATCTACGCGTCTTTTGTAAAAAGGGGTATAAAGTTTTCCGCTCGCGTATTTGTATATAAATAATTTGTTGTTTAAATTAATCTGGTGTACCATAATTGTTACTGTGGCAAAATAAACAGACTCTAGAAAACCTTTTTAATGCAAAGCGTTGACCAATAGCACTAAAAGAAAAAATTCAAAACAAGGTTATTCAGAATAATCAAAAGCAAGTCGAATGAATCAATTTGGAAACTAACAATTTGTATAAGAGCTTCACAATTGAACAAAAGGCCGGTTGTCTCAACCGCTCAAACAACCGAATATTGAATACAATTTTTGTATTGACTGTAGTTTAGCCTTCGCTTGGAGAATAACAAGCTCGTGTTCCAGAAATCTTTTCCTGAAGAATTTTTGATTAACGTATTTTACGTTTTGTAAAATAATGGACATTTGGTATACTATAAATGTTCAACTATTAGCTTTTCAACCAATTTGCTTCCATAAAAAACTAAAGATTTCATAAACTTGACATCTCAACTTAACAAGTCTATACCAAAAATAGAGTTGATTGGTTTCAGCTTTTTATATTTTTTTAAATTACATGAAAAGTTGCACGACAAACATATTTTTACAATATGTATAGTGTGCATTACTAAGGTGGTTTTAAAAGTGTACTGGTTTTAATAGTCATACAAACATATTATAAACAGGAATGTGTATTCGATTGTTTAACTAAAGATTTCATAAACTTGACATACAGGTAGGGTGTCAGTTAACTTAAACATTGGCGAATGGAATGCAGTGTTAATAGTTGTTGATTTAAGAAAAGCGTCTTATTCTCCTTCAACATACGTGTTGCTTCCACAACTTTTGCAGAAAAGGAGCCTTAATTCTCTTATTTGTAACATCAAAACGCAATACAAACAAAATATATTCCAAATGATTACCTTTTCACCAAATACCGTTTAGAGAGTACTTGTGGATGAGCAAATCTCGCTGCCAATAATTTCCACGTCGATGTTCAAACGGTGGAATCCTTTTAAGCCGATTCCGTCGTGGGTATTATGCAAATTACATTTTTTCGATCATGCCAAGTGCCAATAAGGATTGTACCTATTGGGAAGGTTTTCCATGTTTTCGTGAAAGGTCAGTCGCAAACGTACCTACTCTTTCCGTGTTAAGTTTCCGAATTCGTTTTCCGCATTCGAAATTACGAACACAACTTACGAGAATGTATTAAATGCGGAATTTTTTTTAAAAACAATATTTAGGGGGCAAGTGAGCAGACGGGTTACCTGATGGAAAGCAACTGACGTCGCTGTGGACACTCGTAACATCCGAAGAGTCGCAAGTGCGTTGCCGGCCGTTATGAGGGAATAAGGAATGGGAATAGAGATAAGGGGATTAGGGAGGGTAGGGCTGGGCCACCGGTAAAATGACTCACTGAACGAAACACAGCACAATGCCGTTTCACGACAGTTTTCAAGCCATGGTATCACTGCGGTCGAGCCGGCCTATTCATGCCAAAGCATGGCTCTCCCACGGCAAAAATTCAATGCATTGGGTTATCCAACTGCGAAATACGGAAACCCTTTACGGCCAACAACGTAATTAGGAATTTAGTTCGTAACCAAATTCCGCATTAGGAGTCCTAACATTAAGGTTCGTAATTATTGTCAGCGCTCAATACTAAGAGCATGATCAATAAATTTTGAAATGCTGTTTTCATTCATAAAGGTCTCTATGAATGAAAACTCACAAATTTTTTATCGTGCTCTTAAGTACTAAGCGCTGACTTACGGGCTAAATCTGAATACGGGCCTAAATCTAGCTAGCGGACACCTTTACTTTTTTCCCGTACAGAACGAATTCTGTATTCAATGTACTGTGGTAGCCAAATGCGGGAAACGTATACTTACGACCGGCCTCATAAAGCGGGCACGAGAAAAAGTTGCATAAGTGCCCCTCCGGAGGGGCAAATCAGTAGGGGCCACAGGAGTTTTTGTTTAAGAAAATATTTTTAATGTTTTCATATTTTTCATTTTAATTTCACATTAAAAATATTTATTTTAATATTAAATTAATATTTATCTCGAGTAGGGTATTATATGCGAGTGGTGACGCAAGCGCGAGAGTTGTTTGAAAGAGAATAAGGGAATACTACTTACGTATTCTATCATCAGTCCGTTTTAGTGTTTCGTAAGTTCATACTTATGAACTTACGTCACTAAAACGGACTTGCCTGCATTCAGAACAAAATCAGAATATCTTTACAAATAATTTTTTATTTATTTTACTATGTATTTATATAATAGTATTATTTTCCCGCAACTTTATTGATTATTTTGTAAAAATATTAAATGTGCAGACAGGTCAATTTTACTATTTTATTTATAATAATGTATACATACATAGATTGTTGTTATTATAGGGTTACTATCCTTTAACGATGGTTAAATTCTATTTTAAAATATCGAATGTAAAATAAAGTCCTCGTCATCATTAAGCATCATTTTGGTATAAGTAACATTATTATTGAATATTATTTAGTCAATAATTTTAATATTATTTTCAAACATGTGATAATCCTTACATCGTTAGCGAAGGTACGTGTTATGCGTAAGAAAGCGAGTGCGCTCGAGCGCAATTAAAAGTAAAAATACCGGACTGTAGTGCAGAATTGACGATCCAGTGAACGCTGTTCCATGGAAATCAATACAAAGCAACAAATCTCTTCACTCCGTATGCTCTAATTCCGTCGCAGTGGATGCGCACCTTAAACGTTATTCATTATAGCGTAGTATGAAACTACCTTAAAATATATTTCCTCGTACCGTCTCACAGCTATGACATTGCCTGTCATTAGGGCGTGTTATTAGATCACGTGACACGAATAGTCACGCGATCACATTTGCAAGTTGCAATCAACAGGCGTGTTTGTACTGTAATCGTTAGTAACTAACACACACAGCGTACTTACTGGTTAGTTAATCTATTTTATCTTTTATTTACTTTAGCACTAGGTTGCCTGCATCTTCGCTAGTGTGGAATTTTCAAATGGCGTTTCTTGTAGCGTGGCGTGGCGTTGGCGTCTTTAGAAGCACGGTGTGTTTTCAAGATGCACGTAGCCTATGTTACTTTGAATTCTAATATCTCATCTCAACTCATCAAGTGTACATACTAAAAATAGAGTTGATTAGTTTCAAATTGTTATATATATTTTTAAATTAGATGAAAAATATAGTGTGCATTACTAAGGTGGTTTTGAAAGTGTACTGGTTTTGATAGCCAAACATACATTTTATAAACAGGAATGTGTGTTGGTTTGTTTATTCGTTTGTATGTTTGTCCTTTCTTCACGCCCAAATGGAACAACCAATCTATTTCATTTTAGGTATAACTTATTCGAAAGAATGAGAGTAACATAGACTACTTTTATTCTTGAAAAAAAAACACTTTATTTCACAAGGAGATTACAAAACACTTACTAGTAAATAATGCAAACCTTTTAGATTAATAATAAACTTAAAAAACACACTGAACCAATGTTAGAACTAGTTTGAACCATCCACTTTATATCATTAAGCGGTACACAGTTAAAACTATTGATTAGTGATTTAACTACGAAGTTCAAATACAATTTAAACTTTGGTTTAAAGTAACAAGTTTGCTGACCGATTTTAAGACTGCCGCGTGATTATTTCATTACAAGCTAACTTCAGTTCTTTAAACAATCCAACTAAAGAAGAAAATTGAAGAAAAAAAGTTTGGTAATAATTTTTTGGCCCAATTTTTTTAACAAATTAATAATATTTTTTGAAATATATATTTTTTTGAAATATTAAGTATAATTAATTAGCGGACTCGACGGACGTTATCCTGGCGGTTTTCGTTTGTAAGTCTAAACCATTATCGAATCCCCTGAAACATACAAATATTTTCATTACAATCAAGCCAATTGCTTGGAAGGAGTTTAATGACGACACGCATACCATAATTGTATGTCAGTTAAAAAGTAAACCTGTTATCGATGATTTTAGAGCGTCCGTAGCCTAGTGGATAAGACCTTGGGTCGCATTCGTACAGGCGGGTACCAATGAGACAATTTCCGATCTCAAGTACATAATAAAAATGCTCATTGCCGTGGGAGAGCTATGCTTCGGTGCGAATGGGTCAGAAATACCACGGCCTCACAGAAAACTGGCATGAAACGGCGTTGTGCAGTGTTTCGTTTAGTGAGTGATTTTAACTTCAAATAAGTTCGATGGCCCAACTTCCTTAATTCCCCTATCCCTATTCCCATTCCGTCATAAAGACCGGCAACGCACTTGCGACTCTTCGGATGTCCATGGGCGACGGCAGATACTTTTCATCAAGTAGCCCATCTGCTCGCTTGTCACCTTAATTTCATAAAAATAATAATAATAATAGCTCCCACACCGGTTTCCGTGGCGGTGGGCGGTTTCCTAGAAACTAGGCCTGTTACGCAGGAGTGACTTTTATAGTACCCAAGTGTGTGCGCAGTATACAAGAGCACTCTCCCTTCCTTTACTCTCATAACCCAGTGGGATGGATGACTGACACGACTGGCGAGAGATCAGGCGCAGGGCCGACTTTTTACATGCCCATCCGACGTATGGATCATCTTACTTGTCAGACAATCAGGTGATCAGCCTGCATTGTCATAACCAAACATGGAAATAACATGTTTCCAACGCGGGAATCGAACCCGCGACCTCCGGGTGAAGAGCCGAGCTCTGTACCACTACACCACGGAGGCGTCAAAAGCACTGAGTATGAAGCAATCTTTTAAGCTCGCAGTTTAGAGCTCCATTGTCCCTACATAAGACATGTCTTTCAAAATACTCTGCTTTTATATTTCCTACACCCAGGTTGAAAAGGACCTCAAATTGTCCATTAACGCAAAAAACACGCGTGGAAAGCCTCTACGGGAGCTTTAGAAAGCTTTTAATGAGCTTCACAAAGAAACTGCTGAGCTTTTTGTTTCCTAAAGTAAGTTCGCAAAGAAATTTTTTATTGTGAACAAAAATGTAGCAATTTCATAACTTGAGAATGGTCAGAGGAAAACTTTTAGATTTCTTTTTCGTTTCGTAAGTTGGGAATAAGGTGAGGAAGAAAAAGTTTGCAAATCGAACTTTTCGACGCAATAATTTTCCTTTTCGTGACGATAAAGATGAAATTGTCTGATTAACTCTAAGGGAATCTCTCGAATCGTTTTTTGTACTCGATCATAAAATTCAGTACGGCAGTTACTATCTAATCGAATCAAATCAAATCATTTGTTTCTCAGTAAATTTGAATCGAATGTTTTCAGTACGTCTACATTAGGGATTACAACCCCGCACCGTGAGATCCCGTAACTCCGTGGACGATAACCACAATCCCACGACCCACAAGTCCAACAAAGCCACTATTTATCAGTCACTATTTAGCTATTATGGGCTGTGCATAGCAACATAATGTAAAGAAAGATAAAACTAACCTAGTGAGTAGTTCTATTTTTCTTTATACGAGTACCTATAAGGACATATACAGCACAAATAATAAAGACATAAATTCGCCAGGCTGTGGCAGAGGGCTGAAACATAATTTGAATTAGGTAACCTCCTTATTCATAAAAATATTTAAGCAATCTTTAACTAAGCAAGGTTCGCTGTCCCTTTCTGAAATATTTGAAACGTTACACGACAGAAAGGGACAGCGAATCTTGATTAGTCAGACATTGCTTAAATATTTTTATGAATAAGGGGTTAATGTTTTATTTTAATGTTAATGAAGGTGAACAATATTTTCACAAAAAAAATGTAAATAAGGTGTGATTGTTCTGTACATAAAGGACACATATCTTAATATGTGTACGATCTCTATGGCGCAGTGGTTGAGCACGTTGGTAGCTCACACCGGCGGTCGCGGGTTCGAAACCCGCCGACGGAACAAAAAAATATTAATATGCTACACATATTAATATTTTTTACCTATACTAACGCACCTGAGTTGTTGAAAAGGGTCGAAAAAAGGAGTTGAATAAACTAATTAGTCATTACGAATGTTGTTAATTAGGACGAACCTTTTTGTTTTAGGCTTTCAATCTGAGTTATCGCAAACAACGGGATCGCAAAAACATTCGTTAACTTTACGACGACCTCTGTAGCGCAGTGTTCAAGCGCGTTGGTAGTTCAAGCCGGGGGTTGCGGGTTCGAATCCCGCCTTCGAAGCATAAGTTTGGATGCTTGAATCTTGGATGTGTATTTAACTGAGCGTCCGTAGCTCAATGGGTAAGACCTTTGCTTTGCACTCGAGAGGATGCAGGTTTGAACCCCGGTGGAGGCGTGTACTATTGAGACATTTTCCGATCTCAAGTACATAATACGGATGATGATTGCCGTGGGAAAGCCATGTTTTGGCACGACCGGAGTGATACCATGGCCTCCTAGAAAACTTGCGTGAAACGACATTGTGCTGTGTTTCCGTGAGTGACTTTACCGGTGGCCCAACTTCCCTAAACTCCCTATCAATATTACCATTCCCAATTCTCTCTAAAAGGCCGGCCACGCACTTGCGACTCTTCGGATGTCACGAGTATCCATGGGTGACGGCAGCTGCTTTCCATCAGGTAAACCGTCTGCTCGCTTGCCCCCTAAATATTATAAAAAAAATAATATATGTGCTAACAAGTGTGCGTTTACCTTATCAAGAATTCATCTATATTATATTAATCTTTGTACCCCTTTTTACGAAAGACGCGTAGATGTAGAAGCATGCAATTTATCTCCGATACTCGTATAGTTGATACAGAGGGGGAGCGTGGAATACCAAAATTATTTAAAAAATATGCTTTTATCTTACATCTTTTGAATTAATAAAACGCTACGCACACTACAATATTTTGACATGATAAGATAATTATACACGAAATATTCTATTGATTATGATTGACGTCTGTTTTTTTGTTAATTAAATTTAATGAACTGGTAACGAGACTTTTTTGCCACATTGAAGTCTGTGATTGAGTTGAGAAAAGATTATAGTTTTTTACCAAAATTTTATATTTTAAATATTTATAGTCGTATTTCGATCACGGGGCGACCTCTAGTAAGAGTAACTATCGACTTGCTGTTCGATTACACACTTTTTTTATATGTTCATGCAAAGAATATTTAACATTTAACGCTACAGGGGTTAAGAAGCTTTAACCCCCCGTCGGCTCGGCATAAAACCCCATTATAATAACCCTAAACATCACGCCTATTATGCTTCCGAGGGAAATGAAGACTTAACCCTACTAAAGAACTAAGGACTAAGGCGATGGGGTCTCAAAGGCCCATTACGTTATACATAAAGGAATTGAAAGATCTAGAAACCCATTCATTTTCATTCAAGAAATAGAAGGGAAACTATTTTAGAATTCACTTTTTACGGACCCGTACGTACATTACAAAAACACATAGTTAACTAAGGACAAAGTAAAAACTGTAGTAATGGGACACAACTTTTTCTGACAGGTAGTGCATGGAGAAGACCAGAAACTTTATCAGCAAGATGTGAAACAGGCCTTTAGTCTGATAAATTATGTGCTAACGATATCTTAAACAAGCCTTTGTATCTTCTAAGACGAAGATTTACAATGTTACCAAGACTGAAATCTCGAAGCTAGCTCGCTTCACGAAATGCTATTAAAGCCGGATTCTTGCGGTAATACGTTCAGACAAGCTACTGAACATTGCTTTTATATTTTTATTAAGCTCAATATTGTAGACACCTGATTAAATTTACCTTTTACCTCATCTGGTCTTATCATCACACAAAGGTTGGATGGAAGAAAATGTCATAAGGGCCACATCCGTACTCTGTTGTGTGCAAAATGTACTACAAAAAAAATATTAAGAGGAAGTCGGTTAATGTTAAACGCATGTCTATCAAAGCCGAACGAAACGCAGTTGTTTCCTTTTTGAAACTGATAGCAGATTCGGACAAATCGTACGATTCGGCACTGGCAAGTGTGCTAGGTTCCACGACATTTTATATCGATTCTAAAATTAGTTTCCTTGTGTTCGGCTCGTTGGGTTTTGATGAGGTTCTTAGGTCCTGGAATCAGTGAAACGTTAATACTCAACTCTCCTTCGTGCAGCAGTGGGAAGCAGCTATCAAAAATAACGACAGTGAAAAAAGGTATTCCTAGTAACTTCCAGAAGAAATAAGGTAAAAAATTAAATGTAACCTGTACTTGTTGTTGCTTTTGAAACTTGATTAATTATTCCATTTTTACAACACAATCACATACACACACACGCACGCACGCACACATGCTCGCTATGCATGCTCTTAATATCATATGGAATATAAGTTACAATCCTTTTTAACCGACTTCCAAAAACGAGGAGGTTATATATGTAATATCTGCAGGGAAAAGAACTTTACTACAGGTTTTAACCTATAAAGGGAGATTAGAGAGGAGATTGTACATCTTGTAAACAGGATGTTTGTTTAGTTATAACTTATAAGTGTTGTCATAATCTCCCTTTTGCACCAATAAAGTTATTATATTTTTTTTTTCTACTTACTGCGACTAAACACGCTACGACCAATAGGAGCCGAGGCTCCAATTGGTCGTAGCGTGATGTTTAATAGCCTATATAATTCTTCGATACATGGATTAAACAACACGAAAATATATTTTTTCATTTGACTTGTAATTTCTCGGCGCGTTCAAACACACAAACATTTTCACTTCGGTAGCTCTGCCGAAAGTTAAGTCTTCCATACTTAAGTTTTGAAGCTACGTTAATCGATACTTGATACCGATAACGTACATTTTTGGTATGATAATTGTAGTTCCGCAAATGGCCACTAGAGGCGCTCTCACGAATTAACCGCGAGCGAAACTGCGGGCAAAAGCTGGTCCTGTATAAGTTACATAAACCACTTACTATATTTTACGTTATTTTTGCTTTCAAAATGCACGCAAAACTGTGCTACTTTAAGTATGCCAATGGAATAGAATTCCACGAGGGAGTTAATTGGGTTGTAATGAGACCCCGTGATAAATGACTTTAGATTCTTTTATTTAAAAAACACTGGAATAAACGATTAAAAATCTTTTAATTGGACCAATAGGTACACCTATCTGTGAGTTGGATACAAAATTGATCAGTCAAGATCAAACGGTAAATTTCAAGTTCATGGGGAACCTGAAATTTGTTCATAATGAAGTTCGTTTTTCAAACTCCTTATTAAATCAGTGCTCTGCTCTACCGATTTAAAGATCAAATAATAGTTATATATTATATAAAGTTTTCTTACTACTTCTTTTTTAGCCGGCTTCGTTGTATTAACACGACGATGGTTAATACAATATTAAATGGAAACTTTTAACTAAGTTTACTTTGACGAGGTGAAAGCAGGTTACGTCACGTAGGAGACGACGTAGTGATGCAAAATTAATAGTTACAGGTTGATAGAATAGTTACGGTATGACGATATACCTACTCCTGTTTATATGTGCGAGCTTACTTGGGCGCAGCGTGCCGGGCCGTGCTGGGGCGGGTCTCAGCGGAAAAATCCGCATCATACAAATTGTATGAAAGCGGATGCGGATATCACACATGTTGAAGGAGCGTGCCGGGCCTCGTCGCGGCGGATTTTTGTGCGACGGCTTTCCGTCAATCCGACACGCCCCGTCAACAGTGTTGCCAACATAGGCCATTTTTCGCCATTCAGGCTACTCAGAACGAGAATCGGCGACGAAAAAATCTAAAAGGCGACTGGTCGCCAATTAGGCGACTCTAGAAAAAGATTATGTTACACTCTCTGGTAGGCAAACAGGTAAACACGCTGCGTCGAAGTGTGCTCAAAATGCGTGGCTGAAATCCGTCAATGCGATGAGACCCGGCCCGTCAACAGTATGCCATAGCGCATTTTGCGCTGCGCTGAGCCCCGGCCCTCCCCGGCACGACCCGGCACGCTGCGCCCAAGTCTACTCGTACCTTTAATTGTACAATCAGAGAAGTTGAAACTGGTACAGATCTAAGATTTGGTCGGGTTATGTGAAACTCAGCCTGCGAATATCACGAATAACATAGAATTGCCATATTCCGACCAAATAATGTAGGTCCTTCAACTGGCTCTATTTCAATTTTCCTCATTATACAATCAAAGAAGTTAAAACAGATACAGATCGTAATTCTAAGGAATTTGTTCGGGTTATCTCAAACTCAGCCGACAGATCACGATTCACGACCCACATGAAATTGATATATTCCGACCATATGACGTAGGTCCGTCAACGAGCTTCCCCTTATATATTTTTTATTTATCTATGGACGTTTTACATCACTTTAAGTTTAGTAAATTAAGATTTTTAGCAATAATTCGCTACAAACAACTTGATAAAGAAATATAAAAAATTATTAGAAAAAACAAAAACAACTAAAATACCGACAACTAAGCGGCTTGGTGGATGTTAACGCATGATTTATCGTTAGATTCGTCTTCATAGCGCACGTGACACTGTTCATTACAAAATTAAAAAATCAAATGACAGATTTTGAATTTTATACATAACTTGTTATGAAAATTGTTATACATAGTTCCTGCAGTCGGGTTTTCTGTTTTTGGACATTTAGCTTGTTTCAGTACAGAACAACGAGTTTTCCGAACCGACGTCAAACCAAATGTTCTACGTGCGAAGTTAATATGTCCAAGTATGGCAACAAACCTATAAACGGTTTTCGGAATAATGAAGTTTTAAATTTTACGACGTTTGGTTTCATTTCAGCGAGGGTACATATTTTAACGACTAACAAAATTAAAGCTCTGCCCCTTTAAAAAGGCCGAATAAGCAATATGATTTTTCTTACAAAATATACAAATTATTATTTTACAAAACGGTAATTATTATTATGAAATACTTTGAAATTTATTTTGCAGTAACTAATTTTGACAAATTTCTTAGATATTTTGTAAAGGGCAAAGAAATGATGTGCGTGTTTGGTTAGAAAAACCTCTTAGTGTTAACGATATAAGATTTTATTAACTGTCCCACATAAGTTCCGGTATGTTATATAGGTGGACGCGAAAGTACTGAAGGTAAAATACATCGTTTGGTACAAATTCTATGGTGTTATTTATAACAACACGCAAATTAATTTCAGAGAAATTTATTAAAAAAAGTTCTATTGCAGCCTTTCTAGGGTTTCGATTGGAATGGAATCAATGGTCCCTGTTGTTAGATAAATAACACAAAGATAAAAATATGTCCCTTCGATTTATATTTTTATTTACTTCCATAATGTGGTTCTACGTTCAGCCACATTTTCGCCATTCATTATTCAAATCGAAACAGATTTACTTTAAGTTTTTATTGTTCTCGCTCAAGGTTTTTACCTCTTTACTCATTGTTTTCTGTCAACGAGTATGCACTACGCTAAAGGGCGTTCTACACGGCGGGAAAAAACATCACGCAAAGGTGATGATGCAATGCATTTTCAATCTTACGCCATGAACTGAAGGTGCATTTTAGATATTAAT
>JAOTAV010044308.1:0-17380 GCA_026546445.1 Cyclargus thomasi
CGATTTCCTCCGTTTTGCAGTCGTTGGAAAGTTTCGGCCTCCGCGCGGTTTGTAGCAAAGAAAATTTAGAAAAAATTCAAGGAAAAATAATTTTCGGAAAATAATAATTCTTCTCTTTGTTACCACGCAGACGGAGTCGCGGGAAACAGCTCGTAACTTATATATTTTGAAAACATTATGTTTTCTAAGGCCAAAAGCAGTCCATGTTTCTCTTCATGTCAAAGTCAATTGGTTGCGTCGTTAGAGCGAGAAAGAAAAACAAACACACTTTACTATTAATGATATTAGTATGGTCAAATTTCAAATAAAACTTACGTATTCTCAACGTGTAACTCCCAGTTACAATTTCGGGATTAGTGAAATAGTTCTTGCACATGAGGCTATGGGCGGCGACTCTGAAGTCTGCGCGTGCGCAAGGGCGGATGCTGTCGTCGCATATTGTGGCTATGCTAACTTGTAATGACGTCACGTTGGCTGTTATATTCAACATGGCGGCTCTCCATAGAGGCCCCGACTCCACTGGCATTTGGCACGCGGCTGAGCATACTCTAAAAAATGTGTTTAGTTTAAAATGTCATTTTAATTATGTACTACTTAAATGCATGTTAACAAATGTTTCAATCATTTTTTGCCTTTAAACCGTTTTCTAGTTGTGTAGACAATATACATAATGTTCTCTTCTACATAATATACTTAATACTATAAACGATTTCCATATTATTCGTATCCGGAATAAAATACTTATACAATACCTATGCGGGTATAAAGGTGACGACAGCAATATCGATGCTTTGGGTAACTCCACATCTAAAGCCACAGGGGCCCTAGACGCTCGTTCCGTCAGCGAATGATCCCACGGGTACACCCTCATACTAAGACCGTTTATGTCTATGTCTATACGTCGTAAGGGCAGGTTGTCGGATAGTGCGTCGCATTCTTCCACTGTGAGCGTGCGCATTGGCGGATCTAGAAGAAAAAGGGGTATCTCCAAAAACAAAAAACCCGACTGCAGGAACCGTTGCAATTTAAACAATGCAATTCGAATTTGGCGCCAGCATATCGCCTTTTGCTTTTTTATATTTTGATATATCTAGTGTAACTCTCACAGTAAATACGAGTCTAACGACACCTCTCAAGCCAAAATCCATCAAGCCGTTTTATCTGCAGAGCGTGTCAAAAATATACATACATACTCTCGAAAAACATACCTAACCCTCCTAGCGTATTCAGGCAGCACACACTGCAATGCTTAAGATGACAATGATGAGAGTAGACTACGGAACATTTACTACTTTTTTACACAAAATGTACGGTATCCGTAAAATTAGTCTATTTTACGATGGTATAATAAACGATCTATATTTAATATTATTATAAATGCGAAGGCAACTCTGTCTGTCTGAATGTTACGCTTTCACGCCTAAACCACTAGACCAATTTTGTTAAAATTGGTATGGAGATACTTTGAGTCCCGAGAAATTACGTAGGATACTTTGTATCCATCTCTATCCAATGGCAATCATCTTGTATTTAAGAAAACCACGTATTTTAAAATAGTTTTACCTGGCAACACTACCGGCGGTACTTCTTGTAAGGCCTTCCAGAAAACCATGGCGCGATGTATCAAACCGGTTGACATTTGTATCAACATGGGTTTCATGATCACCTTCAAAAAGTTGTTTTCTACCCAGTCGCTGAAAAAAACATTCAATACGCGGCAATGCATTAAACATTCTCTTAACACTTTTATCACATAAAATATTTAGACTAAAGGGGTCACGACAAATGACTTAGTCTTTGTTAAAACCACTTAAATTGACTCTTTTTATTTTTAATATCCAATTCTTAAGAGGATTGTGTGCCAAACAGTTTCCATTCAACGGTCCATAACGTTTTCCACACATTAAACCTTAATCCAGAGTAATGATTTTGTAGTATGCTATGGAAATACCTTATAACTAGGCTTCTATGTTTTAATTTTACTATAGATTTCAAAATAATGAGACATTATTGTTATGTATAAAATCACAAAACCTTAAATATATCAAAAATCTATGATAAACATTAAAAAAAAAAAACAAAAACATTGAAGTTTAGTTCTAAGGTATTTCCACAGCATACTACGAAATCATTACTCTAGGAGAGGGTTTAGAGGGTGGATTTGAAGCCTAGTTCTAAGGTATTTCCACAACATACTACGAAATCATTACTCTAGGAGAGGGTTTAGACAACAGTTTTCATATAACCCACCCGCAAAGGGTTATGGCCCGTTATATGTAAACTGTTTGGTACACAATCCTCTTAAGCTGCGAGTCTATATGTTCCTGTAATCTCAGGAAGTACTGGCCGGAGTTGAAAATTTGTTTTTGTGTTGATTAGCCCATTTATCGAGGAAGGCTATAATATAACGTCACGCTAACTACCAGGACTAACAGGAGCCGAGAAGTTAGTAATCAAAAAATGTAGTAAAACGGCATAATTTATGAAGTTTAAAGCGGACGTAATCGCAGGCAACAGGTAGTAATCATTAAGCATCGTCCGCTTACCTGTATTCATAATCTTTTGGTGGATTGTCATATGGATTGATCTGGTTGTTAGGCGGTTCCCTATCATGATTGTACTCCAGAAACAAGATAGGCGCCATGCGAGCCCAAAACTCCGCATTTTCGTCCGTTTTCGGTTCGCTTTCTTCTTCTGATTGTGTAGATATTGATTCAATAGTCTGAGAAAGAGTAAAGGTTAAATCAAATTAAAGTCAATCTAATTGAAGTTAAATGAAACGGTTAAAACAAATTAAAATCAAAATAAAGAGTAAAGGTTAAAATTAAAAGAGGAAACAGACAGACGCACGTATTAGTATGTAATACGTGCGTGTCTGTCTGTCTCCTCTTCATGCCCAAATCGTTGAACCGATTTTGTTGAAACTTGGTATATGGAGATAATTTGACGGAGTTGCGGGCATCATCTTGTGTTAAATAAAAACTCACACACCGGACCCGTTAGGCAGGAGTAATTTTAATAGTGTTCAAGTATGTGTGCAATACGTACTCCTTTTCTTGATTATATTCAAACATTTACGTCAAAATACACGCAGATCAATATCACGGCCTTACAGAAAGTGGCGCGCAGCAACGCTTGTACTGCTTTCGTCCAGTTAGTGAGTTTTTTGCTCCCTAATTTATTAAAATAATCCAATGTAATATAAATCTGACCTTACTATAACTACAGGATCTTATAGTCTACGAGGTGATGCCTGTTGTGCCAAAAATCGTTTATCTCGGGGGAACCGTAATTTTTTTCGGAATAAAAAGTATCCTGTGTCCTTCCCCGGGACTCAAAGTATCTCCATAACGACTTTCAGCAAAATCGGATCAGCAGTTTGGGCGTGAAAAGTTAACAGACAGAGAAAGACTTCCATTTGTAACATTAGTAAGTATAGTTACCTGATCATCAGTCATGTCTTCGTTCTCGTCAGCCACAACTCCCGTCTCCACGCGGTCGTTGGCCTCCTCTTCTCGCCAGTCCCACGTGCTGTCGTCTGACTGCATTTTGCTGAGATATATTGTGGACTCGTCACGATTCTATAAATAACAATAATAATTAATAATATCTATGGACACTTGATTTGCACACCTGGTACTACAATTTGATTCAATTTAGAGATACGTTAGTTTACATCTCGAATTCGTGACATAAAAAATTTAGTCATAACAAGGAGAGGACAATATCTGTCAGATTTTACTGTTTATATTAAAACTTGAGATGCCTTTTAAGCACTGATGTGAAAACAAGACAAAACCTAGAGCCAATACACTTACAGTGTTATAATTCGAGTGTCCGCATACGCATTTCCCGTACGACGATAGAGTGAGATAGCGAGTGCCCATCTTGACGCGCAGAGTCGACGGAAAGCAGGTGTATGTCTTCACTACAGCATCAGACGCTACCAGCTCGAGAATTCCCCTGGCACGTTTCCTACTCGTGCCTTCATTTTCCATCACCTAGAACAATGTAATTTGTTTGTAAGTTGTAAGCCGTACTAGTTCGTTATGTCTGTTACGTACCTAATTTATAACTGGCCTTACGTCAACATATTTATTTAATTACGGTAAGGTCGTACGAGAATATTACGGCCGGATATAATGCAACTTTACTATTATACGTTTATTTCCTCTACGCCTTTAATGACGGCGACGACATTGACTATAGAGCAATTTCGCTAAAAAATGAAACTTATAGCCAGGATCATAAAGCTGCATTTTATAGCGCTGAAATAATCTCGTTCCCGGTTGACGGTTTTGGTGGACAAACGGCGTAAGACTTATTATACATGAAACCCCTTATTCATAAAAATATTTAAACAGTTTTTAACTAATGAAGATTTGCAGTCCTTTTCTGAAATATTGAAAACTAGACACAACAGAAAGGAACCTTGATTAGTTAAACACTGTTTAAATATTTTTATGCATAAGGGGTTAAGACTATTTATTCTTGGGATATTTTGGTTTGCGTTTTTCTAAGTTACTCTAAGAATATACTATACATTGATTTTGACAGTTAACAACCTGCTGTCAAACTATCCTCGGCTCAAGTTTACTCCATCATAATCGGCCGTGTACTCGCATTTACTCGCATGTACTTTGCTTAGGTTTAAGGTTGGCAACATGCAAAACCAGCTTATTCTTAGAATAAAAACTAGTTATCCTGGAGATAATCCTGGAGATAATTTACTCCACTTTGGTCGAATCTTAAAGTATGAAGGTCAAAACGAACTGTAGCGATCGCCGCTCCGCTGTATATACCTGTCTCGCTCACCTTAAGCACGAGCGATATTTGCTCGAAGTAGGCAGTGAAGGCGACGGGCACGGGCGCGGGGGTAGCGGGAGTGTCGTCGACGGGTGCGTCCCACGCCGGCACCCACGACCACGCCCACTCAGACCACGACTCCGGTGGCGGCTCGGACGTGCTTGTTGATGCATCTGTTTATGGTAATTACAAATAATTCAACTCATTCGCGAGACCCTATGTCTACATGAACAGTGACGTGGCAAGCACCGTCCGAGTAAACAAGGGTTACCTACACATTGGGCCGCGCGCATAATTGAGTTGAACTAACTATACTTATAATGGATTACGTGACAAAATGAATTGCTAATAGCAATTCATTTTGTCATTTTTCCGTTAGAATTTGAATTGAGTTTGAAGTAACTGCTTTATCAAAACTGTTAGATTTTTTAACAAAATATAATAAAATAAATTGCAGATCAATTTCTTTGCGATATTGCTATTACGACCTTTTAGGCCTCTTGTGCTCACGGTTAAGCCTTCAGTAAATATTCCTTTGTTTGTTGTAACATTTCTCAACTACTGTTAACAATCTAACTTTATAGTTTGTTCCATCGGACGCACGTGAGCTTTTAAATATAACTTTAGCGCCCATCATCCAAACAAAACAAAATAATAAGGCCCAAAGCAATTTAATAGCAATATATTCCAAGTTTAGCAATTTTACTCACTTGTCGGAATCGCTTGCGTTGTACTTTGCCTGACGGGCAACTGCGCTGGTATTTCAGGTGGTCTTTCTCTCAGTAACCTCAGTAATAATACTAGTTGCTCATTGGTCACCCCCCAAGCCAGTTTACTCGACCTCAGCTGTATACTCAGACTGGTCGCTCTGCGTTTGCTAGCCGACACCAGTTTTGTTAGTACTCTGAAAACATTACGATTTGGATAAATAGTTAACCTTAAAAATCGTGATCCGTACCAGTAGAGAGCAAAAAATTCGAAAAATTTGTTTAGAAAATTGAACAGTTATATAGTAGGGGTACTACAGTTTCATTTGTTGTTATAGCAGTAACGGAGATATATTTTCTGTGAAAATTTCTACTCCTTATCTATTACCGTTTTTGAGATACCTGAATACCTGATACCTGATACCTGGAAACAGATAGACTGACAGACATCGAAGTCTTAGTAATAGGGTTTATACCCTTTGATTTACAGAACCCTAAAATCTTCTTACTGACTCAATCTTCTTACTGACACAAGGTAACAGTTCACAGATTAATATGAGAAGTTTGCTGTCCACAACATTTAGTTTAATTTGGTATTTCATTTACATAGAACTGATGTCTATCAGTTTTATATATTATACTAGAAATATAGTGAGAGCTATATTTGTTTACTAACATATTCAATAGCATCAGAAACATTAAACATCTTACCTTAAATCTAATTGGCACCTATATAGGAGAGGTTCCTGGTAAAATCTAATTTTTCCATCAGAATCAGTCTTGTCTAAACACAGAGTCAGGTCATCTAGACGCACTAGCCGTCTTATAGCCGGAAACTGGGGATCAATGTCTGAAAAAAAACCAGAATAATATATATAGAATTTTTAGAGCCTTTGCCCGCAGCTTTCGAGCCCCAAAAATAGCCCGTTGGGGTTGAAATACACAAAATTCCGTCTTAGCAAGCCCCTTCATGCTAAATAGCACTGAGAAAGTGGATGATTTTGTTTCTTTCTTTAATAAATTCTATCTTTATTGAAAAACGATGTAGTCCAATCAGTTTTTTTTTATAAAATTGAAAATAACAATGTTACAAGCCTTTAAAGTGACTACTTTAAAGGCTTGTGACTGACTAGTCAGATAGAGAGATCCGATATTAATTGTAACGTCAAAGTCTAAGCTGCATACAAAGTTCACACTAAATTACGTTTCGAGAGAAAGACATCGGTATAAAACTTACATCGCTAATATCTTACTTATTTCTCGACAGAATTCAGAGATTTTTTGTGATTCTGTATATCATTAGGCCCACTATCATAATAATTTACATTCAATAAATTTTGTTTTACACGCATATTCCCTATTAATAGCATAATTTAGAAAGTCACTCCAACATTGACACTTTTGTAGTTGCTCCATAGTAAAAGTGCTTTGGGTAGTTTTGTATTTAATTGACAATTGATTTGTTTGTTTCGACAGGCATCGCTCTCAAGACTCCGGCCATGAAGAAGAATCTCGACAAGGTTATGGGCAAGTGGAACGACATGCAATCCAAGAGCCAGCTGTTTGTAGAGAGGTAACATTTTTAATATCTCAATAATTTACACTTTTTTTGCTTTTACTAGAAGAACCGACAGAAGTAGTTCTGCCTGCTTATTCGTGAATTTAAATTCCAAACGATTCTCAAGTCCCCTTGAATACCCTTAAAGAATTTAATCAAAATCAGTCTTAGAAACACACATATTCAGATTATAATTTTGCCTTAATTTAAGGGGAATAAGAGAAATGGTGTAGTACTGAAAGACATTTTTTTTAAACTCAATTTGGTTTCTTTCTCAACTTAGATTGTGCTCTGTTATATTATATGAACATTAATGACAATATACTTGTTTCAGATTGAAGTACGTTGAGATCGTAGTGAACAGCATGGAGGAGAACAACCAGACCATCTCCGAGTTCGAGATCAAGTTGGCGCAGTTCAGCGATCTACCCAATGACGTCGAGTTACTGAAAGACGTAAGTTTTATATGTTTCAATGATTGAGTCTGCTATTAAGCTCGCGTGGCGTTGAAAATCGCGTAAAGACATGATTTTTTTCTAAGACCAAAATTAGCCTATGTTACTCCATATCCTTTAAACTAAGTCTTTGCCAAAAATCAAGATGATTGGTTGCTTCGTTAAGGCGTGTAGGTCAAACAAACACAGTTTTCCAATTTTAATACTACCATGGACGCATGGATGTAGCTGCGTTACATGGATAGCGTGCGTTATCAGATTGTTTTTGAAATACACGTCAATCTTGATTGATATAACAATTGCTGGGTACAACAAAATTAATGTCGAGACAAATAAAAACAAGTATGATGACAATAACAACCTTTAAAAGACATGAAGATATTATTAACAATTACAGTCTGACTACTATAAGTTGAACGTACAAAAAACATTCCAAATTCGAAATTTCTGTAGGTGGTAACAATTGTAGTGGAAAGAAAGATTTTTATTTGTCCTAAACAAGAGGATTTCAATATAAGTTTTTGTAAAAAGTTTTATTCTTATTGAGATTCATCGAAAGAAAGTGTTGTATATAAATAAAATACAATGTGTGTAATTCGAAGTATAATTAATTTTGCTATTTTTAAAAATCAGACTGCTATACTAGAAGGAGGGACAAAATCCTGTTTACCATATCTTACTATATGGCATTTTCATACATCTTTTATAAAAATGTCATAGCGACCCACTCCGGTTTCGCACAGGTGGACATTTATTTTTTAAGCTCTCTGTAAAAAGGAAGGGATTGTCCGATTGTAATAAAATAAGAAGTTATTTATAGCTGTTGAAACAATCTTGCTCAATAAGTAGTTTATTTGGATAAGAATTAGTATTAGACAATAATATGATAAATTAACATAGGCTAATAATTTTAATTACTTTTATTCTATGGAAAAGTAGTATAATGCCTAAAATATAAATGTTTGGTACACCAAATAGTAAACTTTTTTATAGGCATTATTCAGTTTTACAACTTTTCTATGAAAGTCAACCATACATCTCTAACCATTTAGGCAGCGTTTGCGAGAATCGTTAACGTACGGCAGTTTTTTCGAGGACTACTTTTTTTTAATTTTCACTACCACGAAAAAAATCTCTATTTTCCGGGATAAAATATATATATGGATTCGGAAGAATCCCTCTAAATAATGATAAAAGAAATTTTAAAATTGGTCCAGTAGTTTTTGAGCCTATTCAAAACAAGTTTCCTTTTATAATATTAATATAGATTTAGATAAATAACTTATTGTCTTTTACATAAAAATCAAATGATCATTTATGTAGAAACAATCATGATCAAGTATCAAAATCATGAAATCTAATTGTAGTCCAATTTTAACCATAAACAAAAGACTGTGTCGGAATAATGTTGCTAGTCCAAATAAATACAAGGTTCAACTTACAGTAGCCAGACTATATAAAGCCAAGATAAGATAAAGCCAAGAAGCTCAATATTTTTAGAGACTTTCAATAATTCTTAAAATGACATAAGGACAGTAACAGTTATTTCTTTTCGTAGATCCACGAAGACATGCTCCGCATGCAAGTAGCGGTCAGCAAGCAGCAGACTCAGGTGGAGCAGATGAACGATGACGCTGAGAACTGCCGACGCCTGGTGGAGAGCTCCCGGGCGGCGCTGCATACCTCCCTGCCGCGCAGACACCAGGACCTGGAGCGGCTGGACAAGGACGTGTCCGCCCTGAATACACGCTGGAACAACGTGTGCGCGCAGCTCGCTGACAGGTATGTCACGTGATGGTATGTGATTACCCTAGGGGTCGGGGAATTTCCGTAAGTAACGTAGCAAGCTCTTACGCTGCGCTGCATACTTCCCAGCCTCTTAGACATCAAGGACATCATAGTTTGAAAAGAGAAATTGACATACGGTCAAATAATGTAGTTTCGGCATCTCTGGTAGCCTCATTTATAGACGTGCCCACACTAAGTACGCTTCTAATTAAACTTTTGCTTCAAAGTTTACTTTTGTAATCAGAAATGCGTGGAAGTGTTACAATGTTAAATTTAAATAATCACATTGTTGTAATTCTGTACACTTCTGAATATGTACAGGCTAAGAAGCTGCGAAGCCGCCTACCAACTGCTCAAGAACTATAACGCCGGCTACGAGAAGGAGGCCGAATGGATCGAGGACACGTACAGCAAGCTTCAGGCCCAACCTCCCATTGAGATCAGGCCTAAGGAACAGTTAGAGCCTACAAGGGTAAGTACCACGTGACCTAATTTAAATAATCCAAACGCTGAAGAAGTAATGCCAAACTTTTATTTAGGATTTAGGAAAGTTTTCAGAAATGTAATGGTAGTATTAAATATTCCGTTTCCGAAATTTGATTTAACGAAACACAACCAGAAAAGTGGGGGATTGGTAGCACGTAACTGTGTATATTAGCCATCAAGGGCTACAAGGAAAGACTTTGTTTTATGATTATATTTTCATCCACATCTTTCCTTATAGTCTAATTGCATGTATTAAATGGTTAAGTACTGAATATTTCATGAACCAAATTGAAATAAATTATTTTTAAGATAAAATAACTCTTACCATCACTTGAATGATTTTTGCACTATAAATAATACTGATTACTGAACTATAATTTTTTTTAGTCAATATGCAACTAAAATATTAACGTGTACGGGTGTGTTGTGGCCGATTCGCAGAATCTACTCACCAGCGTCGTGGAGAGGACGCCAAAGATTGAGAAAGTTAATGTAGATGGAGGGCGGTTCATACGCGAGGGCAAGGTACGACACGCTTCTTATACGCCGTTCACAAAATCTGCGCTTTGCGACGCGACAGCTGTCTGTCTTCTTGTTTCTTCACGAAGAGGGAGAAGGATGGACTTAATTGGCTTACTCCTAAACAGATATAAGAAGTTTTTTTGTAGGCATATAGACGATCGAACGATGACCATACCTTGAATATTATATTCACTCTTTGGTCAATGCCGTTATGAAAGGTCATGAAAGGTATTTGGAATGCGGTCCAGCGTTTGTTCAACTTCTTGCGTCGCTCCTGTCTGTCTCTGTCGGTGTCTAAGTTCCACGCTTGGGTGTAGTCGCATGCACGTAAACGCTTCCACGCAACTTCGCTTCCTAAATTTCTAACGCGTTAACCGCTCGTATGATTTTACTAATGTAACCTTCTGAACGTTGGATGTTTGTGTGAAATAGCAATCTATGACTGCTACGTGTCACTAAAAAGCGCGTCTACGATACGTTCGCGCGACGTTGTCGAAATACAAATTAATTTTGTGTGTGTAGTCGTTGTGAATATTAAAAAATGTGTATTTGCATGAGGGTCCCGAGTTTCACTGTAGCAGTTTCTTAAAAAAAACACGATCCGCTTTTGGAGTCCGGGACATTGCACGGTCGGTGTGTGATTCGGCACGCTGGGTGTTGCACGCTTCGAGGCCTTCCAGCATGGTTCCCTGCCCTGGAATAAAACTGGACCTAGATTTGAAATAGATATGCGTGTCGTGTGGCAGTCGATGGCGGATGTGGACGTCTGAAGGACATTCGGAAGTACAAAAGTGTATGTTAATTAGGATCTAAAATTTGAAAGGCGAGCGAAAGGACATTAATATGAATGCTTGAACTTAACAGGAAGGCCGCTTTTGAACCGTCTATTACAAAAAATCCGCGTATATTCAAAAGCGGTCTCCGCGACTAATCCCTAACCTGCGCTAACGAACTAGATACACACGTCGAGATGCCAGCGGTATGTCGAGTGGCTGTGCGAGGAGATCCACCCGTCGCTGGACACGCGGCAGCTGCGGCGGCAGGCGGACATAGAGATGGCGGATCGGATGCGGAACCGCGGCCGGGCGGACGTCGTCCCCGGTGCTGAGATCCCGTCCGGCGCCGAGGCGGTCGCCCGGGAACTGGACGAACTTAACGCTAAGCACCAAAGACTGTTGGACCTATTGTATGAGAGACTGAGAAGGATCGCGGCCGCCAATCCCGGGGATATAGTTACGCTGGTGAGTCGCTTTCTTTTATTCTTCTATCTTGACCAATTTTTCCCGCAAGAGGTCGCAATAGCAATATTGCAAAGGAATTGCTCTCTAATTCGTTTTAGTACATTTTGTTAAAAAATCTAATAGTTTGGATAGAAACGTTACTTCAAAATCAATTTAAATTGATTGTGAAATCACAGTTTTGCAAAATTTGTAGTTATTTACAAAAAAAATGACGAAATTGATTGCTGTTAGCAATATTGGGAAGTGACTTTTTTAGGGCGGCTGATATATTATTAAAAATGGTAATGTTAAAATGTTACAAAGTTAATGTGTAATTAGACATCATTAAGTCATTGCAAATTGAGAGTGATATACCTAAGTTGTTGTACTAAGTTAATAATATTAATTTTGTTGTGAACATTTTGGTCAATTTACGAACGTTCAATTTATCATGGTGCTTCTTAGTAACACAAAAAAACTAATTTAAACTTTATGACGAGTGTAGCAGAGTCGAGGATTGATTAAGTAGACAAGTTTCAAGTTTATAGGATTCTAGCAAGGAGTGATGTCACGACGTCGTTTATTATGTCATAGCTAACCTCGAGGGAGGTCGGTTAGTTCGTTTGGCTTTGAATAACAAATTAGGAAAAATATCTTGCCTCTATAAATTTACACGAGCCTCTTGAGGTAGCATTAAAGACTAGGTCCGCGTGAAACTTATAACGTTAAATTATGCCGTTTTTACAACATTTTTTATTACTGCTCCTTTTGGTCGTAGCTTGATGTTATATAGCTTTGCTCGATAAAGGGACTAACCAACACAAAATATTTTTTCAATTCCGACCAGTAGTAGTTCCTGAGATTAGCGCTTTCAAACAAACCCTTCAGTTTTATATTATTAGTATAGGTGATTAAATTTAGGAACACGTCTCATTCAATTTCACGACAAATTTTTAGGTTTATTTAAATTGATCTTGATTCTTGTAGGTTGATAATTTACTATTACCTCCTCGAATTTTGTGGTGGTACAATTTTTGGGGGATTAATCTAGTGTTGTCTTAGTTGTTGATATTTTGTATTCGTTGATTTCATTAATTAAGAAATAATCAACAAGGATTTTAACTTTGCAATGTTACTTAGAACTAGGCAAGAGACAAGCACGTAATTTTAGGTCCTTTATATGGAGTGTACGCCTACAAGGCGCTTGTTCAGCCGTGGGTCGATAATAAATTCTATATTCGTGCTAGAATTGCGTAGTTACCTGCCAGTCTGGGAATTGTATTTGCGAATTTTGCGTATAAGTACCTAAGCACCTATTGTTAAATACGAATTTAATTAATCTTCTCAAACGTTTCAAACGTTCAAAATTTTAGAATTTAAAGAGCTCGGATAAGAATGAAACTGTAGACGTTTTTGTGTTAAACGTAACAAAAAGGTCGTTTCAATAGTGACAAAAACGTTAGTCGCATAGTGCTTTTCCTCCTTAGACATGATCTTGAAAACAGTAATTGGTCTGATATTGAAAGTAGGCATAAATATTATATACTAGTTGGTGCCCGCGACTTCGTTGCAAAAAAAATTCTATGTCACACGGGAACCATTATTTTCTCGGGGTAATGAGTAATCCTATATGTTGCCCAGCCCTAATAGCTATTAAACAAAAAAAGATTTATTCAAATCCGTCCAGAAGTTCCTGAGATTAGCACATACAAACAAACAAACAGACAGACAGACAACTTTTCTTTGTCGATATGTGTTCTATTACTGTTCCTTAGCACCCCCCACATTGATTTTTTTGAAAAAAATGGAGTATAATGCTTTATTTTCCCTTTACATTTATAGCAACTTTTCATTTTAGACGTAGAGTTTGAGGGTAGAGTTGAGAAGTGCATATGTTTTATTATTATTACAAAAGGCGTAAATAATATGTGCCTATCAATGTTGATTGTGGTCGTTAAACATGGCGTAATCTGTTTATAATCTTGACCATATAAAGAATTTATGAAGTGCGATAAAATTCCGGTTCGCTATAAAGTAAAGCAAACTTTTACACGGTGCATTCGTATTTTGTTTGTACGTCAAATGCTAATATATTCTTATGTATACTTAGTTTAAGGTTATTTTAGTGCGCCATAAACCGCAACAGTTTATCTGGGCACTAGGTATCGCACACAAACATACGGTTTGCTAATTTTTAAAATTGGAAAGAAGGTTATAAAATTGTCTTTGAAATAATTATGTTATATACAAAATGCAAATTAAAAAAGAAGGTTTGAATTATTTGAGAGTTGATACTTAATGTTCGCAACTCCGTGTGCCCAAATTCGTAACGAAAACCGTACATTCATATCATACCAAATTTTCGTAAAAACGATCTGTTCAGATAGACACACGCGCTTATAAAGGATATATGTGGTGACGAAAACATTAAGATTTTTCCTGTGTTGCAAAAATAATTATTAATAATTGGTATTGTATCAACGTGTGTGGTTGTTTTATGCCACGAACTTATGACCATGGCCTACAAGTTATAGGCATAAACGGATAAGGTCGCTAAATCGGTTACGAATGTTTACTATTACGTCACGTCACTTGCACATGAATTAAAGATAGCAACAATTTGCCGCTGAAGTTTTGTCCGTAGTACCTCGCGCACGCCCGCAACGGACGCACGCTCGAACGCGATTCGCGCATCGATTCGACATCGAACGAACATCGAGTGATTGTGACAATACGTAGGAAGGTCTAGTGTTGTGTTGTGATAAAACAATAATGTTTATCTTATCTTTTTTTCAAAGATATCGATGCACTTTTAGCTCTAGTTAAACCGTATTGGCTATTGCTTATATGATTTTAAACAATTGCTCGTTAAAAATATGCTATATTCGCTATAGAAGACTTATTAAACACGTCCTCTAATTAATGCTATATCCAAAACGTGCTGGCAAATTTCGTTAAAAAAAAAAGAAAATACGTACTTAAAAAAAGACAATAAGTATTTCCATCATTTTTATTCATATGAATTATCCTATTGTTATCATTAACATTAAGATTGAACCATATTGCTAAAATCAATCACGTGTGCAATATAAAGATGTACAATTTTAATTCCATCGCTAAAATTTTCCTTATTTAGCTGGCTTGTTCGGTACAGATTTCTCAACGATTTTCACTTATAAGTAGGTCAATGTATTTTAATTTCAAAACTGCAGTCTACATTTAAACACATTAGTCGCAATGTTTCACAGTGAGACATTTATTTGCAAGGTAATATAAGCAGTGCTTTATTACTTAAGCACCTAAAAATTTAAAATATAATTACCAAATGCAATTCTGGATTTCCTGAAGTCATTACTTTTGATATTAAAATGTTAATTTCCTTGCATTCTGTACATAAAATGTAACATTTCAGTAAATAACAAAATCTTGTTTCTTTATCGACTACCGTTATTATAAAATGGAATCGCAGCTCAGATGCACTCAACCATAATATGAGTCTTACAGAAATATTATGTTTCGATAAACCATTCGCCATGTTTATGGTAAAACTGACGATTAGCGAACTACTAGTGACTTAACAGAATGACCTCATGGTTACGTAAATATGTTATTTATTATTCAGTGTATAGGCATCAAAACAAGTTTTCATAATATTAAACAGGAAAATTTGTCACCTGCTTTTATAGAGTTTTCTTTAAATTGTTAGTTTTTTTGCGGGCTATAAGAGTCAGGACTTTCATTTGATGGATGTGCTTATACGTATTAAGTTATCAACATTATTCATAATAATAATAATAATAATAACGTTATATAACAATACGTAGCTTTGTTAGTCGTAGACTCTAAAGCCTAAAAATATAGAGAGCCTAAAAAAATAAATCATTTTAAAGATTTTTCAAATCATTATCGTACGCGTGATAGTTGATGTTACAAGCTAAATGAAAAAATTTTTAAAATTGTCGACTCTTCGTAGGCATTTAAGTACCTAAACAAGGTTTCGGGTAGTATTCACAAATGATCGTAATGTTTTTTCTTTGTATACCAACAAAATACAATAAACATTGTTAATGATTATCATCTACATCTGCAATTATAAGTTATCCGATGAGATATGAGTTTATCTCAAAACATGTGTTAGGTAGTAATTACACGAAATTGACAGATGACACAATGAGATAAAGTAACGTTTTGTGTTTTCCAATTAAATATTTGTATACGTGCTAAAACCGTTTAGCGACATACATAAAGATTTTATGAGCTCTTGCCTTCTGATTTTGATTTTATTACTAAACAATAAAAACATCCAACACACCAAAAACGTCTCAAAATGATTAACATGAGCGGTGTAAACTGTACTCAACCAATGTTAAAAAACCAAACTCTTTAAAACATTGCTATTATCGCCAAAATTAACGATAAGGAGTGAAGAACGCTATCCTATATGAGTTACAATATCATATCTATCTCTATCAGTTGTATTAACAAGATGAGTCGCGGTAGACCGACCCCCGTTATCGTTCGCTCAAATAAATGAACGTCCTCGACACGGTCTCGGGAAATGTATGCGCGCCATGTTTATAGGACGATATATCGCCTAATAACTAATAAGATACAATAGTTTAACGCCCGTGTTTTTAACTGTACTCTACCAGTACAACTTTTGGACACGAAAAAAGTTTAGAAAGTAAAGCCACTTTTAATTTTTTAATATGGAACTTTAAAATAGACATTACATTATTAGAAGTACAGATTTTTTAGATTTTTAGTTACTTCAACTTTTATAAAAAAAATATAAAGATACCTTAAATTTTTATCCGAGTTGCGAGGATAATAAGAGACAATTTGAAAGTTGACAAAGGGACAGGTTTTTTGTAAATTATGAACTACTTTCATATATTTTTATCTCGAATTGCAAAAAATATAAACATCGGAGCCCGTAGGATTATTATGTTTTCTTGATACTCTTTCGAATAGCTTCTGAAGAAATTTGGCACACGATTTCTACCGTTCGATCTAATCGTCTGCCAGCCACCTATTTTCGTAGCCCTATAACATTAGCTCCTATTAATGCGAGGAGTAATGGATTTTTAATCTTACCATATCAGTAATAAGATACAAAACACTTTTCGTCGTCTAAACAAACGCGACGCTCGAGCACGTGGGCTAAATAATTGGGATTATTTTGCTACAAATTAATTAACGTGTGCTAGATTACGGAATTGATCATTTTCAAACGAAAATTTCTGTACCGTACGACGTAAATATTGATTTTTTCGAGGGCAGTCAGTCTAGACTACATAATGACTAATGAGTCCTGCAGCTCTTATCGACGTACTAATTAGCTACAGTGTGTGGAGTTCAGTTCTATACATATTTGATTGCCTACAAACACATATATTGTCATTACCCGGCTTACATTGCACGCAAATTGATCATCATAAAGCATAAACAAACAAAAACAGCCCAAAGCGAGGTCTCGACCAAGGTTAGATTTAGCCAGGCATACGCAGTCAAGGCTGAAGTGTGGGTGAATTAGATAATTCGAACGTGTTCAGGAGTGACACATAGTTAGGTCATATTGCTTAAAACTTAGGCTATTTTTTCACATCAAGTTGCAGAACCTATGATAATTATGGTAGTCTCATATCTATTTATTAATACGCGAGCGGAAAACTTTGTACCCCTTTTTACGAAAGACGCATAGATGTAAAAGCATGTCTCCCGGTAATAGTTGATATGATTGTATAGGACGAGCGTGAAATACCAATATCTATATATATAAAAATGAAACCAATTTTCCTTGGTCACGGCATCACGCGTGTAAGACTGGACGGATTT
>JAOTAV010044319.1:0-17377 GCA_026546445.1 Cyclargus thomasi
ATCTAGACCTTAGATGATTTTCCCGTATACGAAATTTTGTATGGGATCTGTAAGTCTATAAAATAATTTGTCTATGAGCCAGCGAAGAAACTGTTTGAAAAAAAAAGTGTTAGAAAAAGTTAAAAATGGTACGTGATGACCGCTCACAAACATAAGCTCGTGACGGCAATCCATACATCTATAAACATTATATATGTAAAAAATGTTATATTACCATTTAATATTTTCCACAAAATAATCAATGTTATCTGTTTGTCTGTTTGTACGAGCTAATCTCAGAAACTACTGGACGGATTGGCATATTTTTTTTGTTTCATAGCTATTAGGTCTGGGCAACATATAGGATACTTTTTATCCCGGGAAAATGCACGGTTCCCGCGTTGCGGGCACCAACTAGTAAACTAATATTCCAGTTTGCCGCCAGAGCGAATTAGTGGCTACTGTACAAGTCTGGCGGAGTAATTATTACTGCCTCATTATAACAAGTAAGGTCGTAAACACACTGAGCGATGAGAGTTTTTTACCTTTTTTTTTAAAAACGGGACCACTTATACTAAGACTTCTGTCTGTCTGTTTCCAGGCTGTACCTCAAGAACGGTAATAGAGCTGAAATTTTCACAGAATCTGTACCTGTGTTGCAGCTATTGTGTTTTCTTAAAGCTTTTACTGATAGCTATATATTAATTAATCAGTATACGAACTTACCGTAAAGTTATTATAACGTACTAAACAACGACAAAAAAACGCATTTGTTGCGCAAAAAGTTTTTTAAGGGTGTTAAACAGGTTTTATAAGAAAAGGAGTCAGACAGATTTTTCATGCCAAATTTTTTACACCCTAAATATCGCAAAAAACTGGACTTATTAAGTTAAAAGCGACTTTAATTATATACACAGGTATTTAAACTATCATTTTAACAACAATGCGGTATGCTCTGCATTGTTGTTAAAACGATGTTTACTCTGTGATCTAACAGGCAAATTCTTGGCACTTGAACCACTCAACCAATTTCGCTGAAAATTGGCTTGGGTATACTTTTTGTCCATGAAACATGAAGGATACTTGGGCAAAGTTGTGGGCGTTTTCAAGTTTATTATCTATACTTTCATATTCTATACCAACATTATAAATGCGAAAGTGTGTTTGCCTAAATAGATTTTGCCGAAATTTTAGGATAATAAAGATAAAGGATACTTTTTAACTCGGATAATCATATTTTGGCACAGCGGATGAACTCTTCAATTTATTTAATTACAAACTAGTCAGCGAAAAAATGACAGGAAGATTGAGTCACAAAAATGTTTAAAATTCATTTATTTTAACGTATCTTTCTACATTTCATGGATATTTTTTGAAATGCATATGATTTAAATTAACTTATATCTCAACATACTGAAATGCACTATTGTATTTTAAGTTAATATATGTAACTTGGCTTCTTCTTCTTGATCGTTTTCTTCATGACTGAAGGTCGCACCTGAGAGAGTTTGACTCTACTCCATTTATTACTTTCTTCCACTTTGTTCGGTCTTCTGGGGGGCTATTACGACCATTACAAACCTGCATGGTTCCAGGCAGTTCAATATACGGCCAGCAATTGCCTTATTCTTTTTTCGTATTACAACGTCTTATTAGAATAATAACTGAATTAGTACTAGTTTGGTTGTCTATAAATTGATTGTGAATGTTGGTAATATCAGGGAACGTTAAACTTCACGCATTTAGTGTCACGTGACTGCTGACTGGCTGGAACTTGGTTGGGAATAAGAGGTCTTAATAACCCCAGTGCTGCTCTGAGGGATTTTGTTATATAAGACCAGTGAGTGCCGTAATTTGGTCACACCATCGAGTTGGTGATCTACCCCTGGGTCGCTTGCCTTCAACCCGTCACTATTAGTTTTTCGAAATCGTCTGGATTTCGGCGAGCGATGTGACCAAAGTAAGATAGAATTCTCTTGTAGCATATTGTCGATAGTCTGACTTTGAAATGTAACTTGGCACCGTTCCTACAGAATGTAGAGCAACTTTTCGGACGTCTAACATGGCGCGTTTTGAAACAATACCGAACTTTCAATGTGTGTGGTTCTCACGGGAACCCCATCGTAATTATCGGCTTTGTTTTCCCGATATCTCGCGATCAATGACACAAGTAATAACTTAACCTATTATTATGTCTATTATTTTTTAGTTTGTCTCGTAATTAGATTTCACTTTGTAGGTTAGTTAACGCGGAACAAAGAAACACGCGAACATTATTAGCGACATAATAATAATTATAAAAAGCCCAATTTATTTTGCAATTCTTAGTTCAAATATGATTCGATTTAATATTATAATTAACCCTTTTTTTAAACTTCGTTACTTATTTTTTTAACAAAAAAATTGTATAACCTGCTCTGGATCCAATAGCTCTGTGTCAAACGATCCTAATCCATGTACTATGTTGACATAACTCTGGAACCGGTACTGTATAATACCAGTACGTTTGAAGCCAGGATTAGGTCTTTTAAGCCTTATTACGAAGCCATAAGGTTTAAAAGTGGTAAAGTCTTCGTCTGTACATCTAGTTACGATGAGGTAATTTGTCATCCACGGTTGGAATTAGACGCTTGCTTTGATGTTTCGTACAATAACTCCAAGGAAAAAAGAATATCGTAGGGATGTTTAGGTAATGTCAAGTTAGAAATTCTATAATTAGAACGCCAAGTTAAAAAAATATCTAATTCTAATTTGACTTCTATGTTAATGTTAATCTGGCGATCTGGCTTGACATAACCCGAAATTTAACCAAGGTAATCCGTCTATGCATCAATTTTTCTATATTGTAGAAGAAGTGTTCTGTATGAATATTATAATGGCGGGTGGCCATCGTTTGTATCAATCCTTTGTAGCTAAAGGAATTTTAGTCATTTTTTGTGGCAGACATCTGTTTTTCACGCCACAATAAAATTAAGAATGTTACAGCGTTATATATTCGAATTCAACGCTAGATTAAAGTCAGTGTATTCCAGTGTCTGTTTGTTATTCCAGTAATTTGGCGTTTGGATAACTGGACTGGAATAATATAAACGGGTCATTATGTATACCCAAACGACGTTGCGGGTCATACATTGCCTAATATCGTTCATCTTATTTAGTGTATTATTATATCCACTTTACATACAAAGGCCTTTCTTCGTTTATATACAATTTGGCGTCCCCATTTCTTCTTAACAATCGGCGCTGCGTAATGTATTCTCTCAATCAGATCATGACTTATTAAAACGTAAAACGCCTATTACACGAGTAAACAAACCTTATTACAACTGTACAAAGTGCATATTGGCGTGGCCATGTTCGAAAAAAGGCGGTCATCTTTTATAACGTTATGAAGACCTGGTAACGGACGCAGTGCGTACGCTTTTTAGTCAAACTTAATGATGGGTGACCAACGCGATTAACGGCTGATCTCGATCGTTTATTTGTGTTAAAATTACCGCCAAGTTAGGCTTGTAGTACATAGGAGATGTTTCCAAAAAAACCAGCTAATTGCGAGTTGGGCTCGCGCACGAAGAGCAAAAAATTGGATTAACGCATCTCTTAAACTTACCTACTTCCTTCGCTACGCTGCTGCTTGCATACTTGTTGTGATTTAAATTTGTTGTAATTAAAAATGTCGAAAACATATTTGTTGTAGTAGGTATTATATATATAATATGTTGTTATAGCGGCAACAGAAATACATATTCTGTGAAAATTTCAGCTCTCTGACGGACAGACAGACAGACAGACAGACGGACTTCGAAGTGTTAGTAATAGGGTCCCGTTTTCTTTGGGTACGAAACCCTAAAAAATGAAAACGTGCTACAAAAATATCGATTACGAAAAAATAATTATGTGCTTATTTTATTCAATAAAAAAATATGTACTTACATATTTGATTTTTTTTTTTTGCTCTCCGAAGTAACATTCTTTCTAGGTGTTTGTGCTGAATTTAAAATCGCTCCTGTGGATTTTAGTAGTACAGTCACTAAATAATTACTAATGTTATAATTGAGAAACACTATCGTCTCTTTACACCTAAACCAATGAATTGATATTGATGTCTTTGAGTCCCGGAAAAGGACGGTAGCTTAAATAACGGAATATTCAAACGATTTCCCCACAATAAGGCCGTTTGTCCACCGCGAACGAGATTAGACAGCTTTTAAGTTTCATTTTACTCCACGCCACTACAGACTACAGATTAGCGACATGGGCACTAGACCGGTCGTCCCTTAGCTTTTTTTTTATTTATGGGGCAAACGAGCAGACGGGTTGCCTGATGGAAAGCAACGGCGAAGAGTCGCAAGTGCGTTGCCGTCCTTTATGAGGGAATAGGGCATGAGAATAGCGATAGGGGGTTGGCCTCATGTAAACTCACTGAACAAAACACGGCACAACGCCGTTTCACATCAGTTTTCTGTGAGGCCGTGTTATCACTCCGGTCGAGCCGGCTCATTCGTGCCGAAGCATGGCTCTCCCACGGCAACTTACAACAATAAAACCAAAACCGCTCTAGTCGAAAATTTTGGGGGGCCAACTTCACATGCCCGTTTTCTGTGAGGCCGTGTTATCATTCCGGTCGAGCCGGCTCATTCGTGCCGAAGCAAAACCGCTCTAGTCGAAAATTGGCGGTTTTTACATTTAAATGACATTTGATAGAGCTGCGCATTGCGCGAACCATTTGGTCACATGACATACATTTCAGCTGATCAGCAGCCGTTAAAAAAAAAAATTGTGACAGGGCTCAAGTCGGTAGACCTCCCAGTACCAGACTCCCAGACAGTCTTTTTCGTGTCCTGTAAAGTTGGTAAAATGAGCTCAGCGGTGTCGTAAGCTAAGGACGAGAAGTTGAACCCTATACGCCGTTTGACCACCAAAACCGTCAACCGAAAAGGAGATTATTTCGAGATTATTTCTCTGTAAAATGCAACTATATGATTTAGGCTATAAGTGTCATTTTCTAGCGACATTGCTTTATCGTCAATGTCGTCATTGAAGGTGTAAAGGAAACCTGGGGGGTTATTATGATCTCTTACTCTCAGCCAAGTTCTAGCCAGTCAGCAGTAACGTGACACTAAATACGTAAAGTTTGACGTTCCCTAATGTCACTAACATGTTTAAAATCCATCCATAGACAACCAAACTAGTAATTATTCAGTTATTATTCTAATAGGACTTGTGATACGAAAAAATATCAAGGCCGTATATTGAATTGCCTGGAACCATGCAGGTTTGTAATGGTCATAATAGCCACCCAGGTGACACTTTAGTGAATTTGTAAGGATTAAAACATATTAAAAATTATTTGATGCAGAGAGAGAGACAAACGACAATATTATATGTAGCCCAGTGTCATGGCCACTCTTCGTTTGCGCAATGAAATAATTGGATAGTTCAATTTAGTACAATATAACTGGCGACCTTTTGATACATTACTTTCAACGGTTCTGTTAAAGGATTGTGTCTGCTTTATAGTTGAAATCATTGAGTTATATGAGTTAGACGGCTAATTAAATATATTGTAAGATAGATTGCGAAAATATGATTGAGATCTTTCAGATTAATGGGGGTTCTACGCGGCGAGAACAAACATCACGCAAAGGAGCACTTTGATGCAATCCAAATTGCACCCTCAGTTCATGGCGGAAGATTGAAAATGCATTGCATCATCACCTTTGCGTTATGTTTGTTGACGCCGTGTAGAACCCCCTTAAGTATCTTTTGTGTTTGAATAAACTTGATTCATATGTTTATATTATATTTCAATATAACGTTTATGATGTTGATAAAGAAGTTAACATTTAGTTAAGTTTAAAAAGTAACTTGCCTCGAAATGTAGTTTTAATTTCATACCATAATATTAGTTGGCATTTTGTAATTAATTTGTTAAATTATAATTTTAAAGCTTTGTATACTTACGAAATATGTACGTTGTATTATTACAATGGTTTGTGGCTTGTATCTATATTTATAAAATAAAGCTATATATAAAATGTTCTTGTGTCTGCTAGTCCATTTATCGAGGAAGGCTATATAACATCACGCTACAACCAATAGGAGTATTAAAAAAGTGTTGTAAAACGGAATAGTAATAATTTCGGACATAGTCGCAGAAAAAAAGCTAATATTATATAAACTATGTAAAGTATATTTCATTATGTGTAGTTAGGTGTGTTTAGTGTCTAAGCCCTTAGGCCGTACACGCAAACATCGGCCAATAACCTGTTAATAATATACGTGTTAGGTGTATTGTGGTTAGGGGACTGGTCATAAGTGTTTGTATTAACAATAACATTGTTAATACATTGTATTGACAAAAACGTATAGATTACATAAACCCAGTAATAAATACGCCAGTCTAAAATCAGTAAAAGTACAGGGGGTCAATTCTCAGGATGTGAGAAAAAGTTCATACTCGAATATCATATCGAGTTTGAACTTTTTACGAGCGAAACACATTTTTTTGTATTTTCAGTCACTCGAAATATTTCGTGAAAAGGATGAAATATTTCGAGTGTGAAGCGCTGAAAATACAACAAACTGTGTTTCGCTCGTTAAAAAGTTCAAACTCGATATGATCTTCGAGTATGAACTTTTTCTCACATCCTGAGAATTGCCCGCCAGGTCTAAATTCCAACCGTCAACGCTAGATAGAACGCCTGTATGGCTCATGTTGGACTGGCGCATTTGTTACTGGCTTCATGTGAACTTCAGTTTTTATAAAGAGTTAAAGACTAACGCCGTATGTCCACCAACGCCGTCAACCGAGAACGAGATTATTTCGGCCAGGTAAAATGCTACTGTATGACATAGGTGACAGGTTTCATTTTCCTCTGCGCCAGTAAAGACGGCGACGATAGAGCAATGTCGCTAGAAAATGAAACCTATAGTCTAGATCATAAAGTAGCATTATATCAGTCTGAAATTATCTCGTTCTCGGTTGACGGTGGTGGCGGACATACGGCCTCAGGGCCTGTTGCCTTTCAAAGTTTCTGTTAGGTTATCCACAGCTTTTTTGACTGATCTGTCAAGTAAAGTTGTATTTGTCAAATTAATAGACTACCTGCAAGCGGTGAAACAGGCCAGGGCCTCAAAAAAGTTGCAAGTAACATTAGTAACTCTTATACAGAAAAATAAACCATAATGTATTGTGTTGTTAATAACAATAATCACAGCAATATGTTACGGTGGCTGCTCAGGAATCATTTAGTTTATTGATAGTAGAACATTTTGCGTAGTGGTATTTGCAACGTCAGTATAATTTGTTTATTAGTTGAACATACATGAAAGAAAGAAAGAAATTCACTTTATTTACATTCAGAGTAAAAAAATAAAAACATTTCAATATTAAGCCTCACTTCAATATTAAGCCCCTACTCAGCATGTGTTGCAAACACAGTTTACAACGCTGGTTTTCAGTAAGAGCCATAGAGATATTAGAAAATATATAGTAAATAATAAAACACAAAAAAATCTTATAGCTAATTAAAAAATAAATATTTTTATTTTCTAGCGACATTGCTCGGTCGTCAATGATGTCGCCGCCAAGTTGTAAAGGAAAAGTAAACCTGTAGTCTATGTCATAAAGTTGCATTTTATCCGGCTGGAATAATCTCGTTCTCGGTTGACGGCGTCGGTGGACAAACGGCCTTACTCTCCGTCTCCGTCGATATTTTGTTTCCATACTAATATTATAATTCCTAGTGTGTTTGTCTTTTCTTCACGTCTAAACAAAGGATCCGATCGGCTTGATTTTTTTGGCATAGTTGAGGATGGAGAGGAACATTCTTATTGTCTCGGGAAAGCATCACGTTCGTCCCAACATATTAGTATTTTTACGAGCAAAGCCAGGGGCAAGAGCTAATCTATCATAAGAGTCGACGTATATGTTGTTACTATCACATACTCAAGTGCAATGAGTGTAGCTTGACTAGTAAATTGAAATCGTGTAACGTAAGGTGATGATTACATCATGATCTCTATTGAAGAAACGGTAGTTGCTTTCCATCAGGTAACCCGACTGCTCGCTTGCCCCCTAAGCATCATAAAAATCATAAAATGAAAATTCTTAGAATCATCTCAGTTATTGTCTTTATGTGTACACAATAGTTAATTTTTTTTATTATTTCTTTACTACTAATATTACTTTTTACGAGAAAATATAAACTTAACTAGCGTGACGTCAGTATGAACTGTAAGTACTATGATTCAAGTATATTTAGACATATCCGTAAAGATTTAAACGGAATAAAAGATTCAAATTTCGCTCCACTCTGGTGTATAATTTATGGTAATCACTAATAGATATCTAATTTGAAAGTACCCTCAATTCCCCCGCGCGATGCTTGTTCAGTCGTGTAATTAAGCGCGCGCGTCATTCGTGCCGCGGCCGCCGGCGCGTGCGGTCGCGTGCCGCTATTGTCGGGGAGCTATTAGTGTAGGGGAAAGATGGCTTTAATTGTTTATAATCGAAACTTGTTATTTTATAATTATCTCGAGCGTGCAGTTTTAGATATCGGAATGACGTTTTCGCTTAACCGTCCTCTACGCAATATTTTGCCGTATTGCCTAGATTGTTATTATTTTTAATAGGGCGAGAAAAAGAAGCTGCTATATCTCACTCACTCGGACGTACACGTCGGAGCCTTTTGCTGAATTAATATACTAATTTTATCGTAGTTTAGTGTTCATATATCTTTATATATATAGTACTTGTGTAGGTATGTTTGACACTGAACTCCTTCTAAAAGACTGGACCAAGTTTAATCGATTTTTCGTGTTATTTTTTTCGTTTTTAACAAAAATTTGTTCACTTTCTACTTCAAGGTATGGGCTAGCAATACAAGGAATTCATATTTTTTAACTTCAATTCATTGTCAGAGTCATAAATCCTAAATTTATGCAAAGTTTTCATAACAACAGTTATCTGCTGCACTAATGTTTCCGATTATATAGGGTGTAACAAAAGTAAGTGATAATACTTTTGGGTTTGTATCTGCTCCTTAGTTAAAGTTCACTGTGAAAGTAGTGGTGCTGAACGCAAACATTTTTGTGATTTGTATGGGAAAACGGGCATGTTTTCACGGGCAAGAGTTTCCCCATAGAAATCACAAAAATATTGTTCTCTTTCAGCACTGCTAATCTCACAGTGAACTCTACAAAAGGGTCAGATACAAACCCTAAAGTACTACCACTTACTTTTGTTACACCCTGTATAGAATCAAAAGTTCGGAGAAAAGGCCTGATTTCCATAAAAAAAATCCTAAGATTTTTAGCACTTTCATGTTTTTGTGAAAAATTGTCGTTTTTAAAATCTTTAAAATGTTTTTTCTTTAATATCTTATTGTCAATCTAAAAATCCCGAGACCTCAGTACCTTACCATTAGTTTGAAGCAATAGTATTTGTCTATACTCGATTGCGACTAAGTAAATTTTATTATGCCAATTTTAGTTCCGCAGGTGACCGCTAGAGGCACTGCAAAATTTTGAAAAAAAAAACCCCCCGATGAGGACTTTGTCAAAACCGGTCGTTTATTTATTATAAATTCGTAAAATCTCAGAAAACATAATGGAAAAAGTGCAAGAAAAGCGTGTTTCGTTAGGTACTGCAAAATTTTGATACACCAAAAATTTACGTAGTCGCTATCGAGTTTCGACAGAAACTATTTCTTCAAGCTCACGGTAGAGCTACAGGACGAATCCTGAGATCTGTGTAACCCTATCGTGTAGTATCTCTCGGGTGGTTTTTCTCGTAAGCCCCAGCCCCGAAGTTCTAACACACTCGTATATAATCAGTAGTCTATTAATACAGGATCGATCGCTATTTCGCGGTCGAACGCGTCCGTCGCTACCCCGCGCCCGGTGCGGACTTCTTACGTGCCGTAAGCGTTTTGCGAATAAAACATCCCCCTTATGTAATAAAAAGATGTTATTTTTGTTACTTATCTAAATCTCTGTAATAAGCCTTATTATAAGTATATAATAAAATAGTAAAATTGACGTGTCTGAAAGACACTAAAACAAACAAAAAAAAACCAGTAAAACCAAATCGACAGAAAAAATGTTGTCTGTTTATATCTTTATGCCTGTCTGTTTGAACGCGCTAATCTCCGAAACTACTGAACAGATTTGAATAAATCTTTTTTTGTTTAGTAGCTTTTAACTCTGGGCAACATTATAATATTTTCCCCCGCGTGACATACAAATTTTCGCGCAAGGAAGTTGCGGGCACCAACTAGTGTAGTAATAAAACAAGTTGAAATTTACATATGCACCAGATAGCATATCGCTTCTCCATTCATCCATCCATCCATCTTCCAGAAGCCATGGTTTTTGGAATAGTTTCTTAATTAAATGATGAGTTTGTTATTTGTTATACTAAAGACTCTCATAACAACACTCCAATTTCAAGATGTCAGAGACCAAACCTCATCTATTGAAGATCTCTTCCCTCTTGTTATGCTAAACAGAATCTCTTATATAACTCGGCCTGACTATACAAACTTGATTATTATTATGAGAAACTAGTTGCTGCCCGCGACTACATTTGCTCATTAATAAATTAAAATTTTATTCCTGAACTACTGATTTCAAATAAATGAATACGTGTTTTATGAAATTTTACTTCCAGAGGGTTGAAAGTTTGTATGAAAATACTTTTTAATACGAGCAAAGCTACCGGAATAGTTACATATAAAAATATACAGCACACACAGCTAACCAGTTTTTACGGTCATAACCTCGAAACCTCACCTTAACCATCAAAACACCCACTATACACTGACCGCTCCCCCCCCCCTCCCCCGCTGCGGCTTTGTGATGCAGATAGCCGTAATCCGTGTCTGTCGGCGACGCGTCAACGTCACGGCGCTAGTACGGTGTGGATACGGCGCTTTGCCACGCTACACATGCGTCCGGTCTCCGGACGAGACGTTGGCATTTCGCCGACATGACAGCACGTGGCAAAGTGTTAGGTTTAAGGGTAAATAAATATGTATCTAATAATATAAAGAATATGTATGTTAATTAGTTCGTAATGGGTCTATGATGCCCGAAACAAATGATTTGAATACAAAAATACGTAAAAAATATAACACACATATTTAATACACATCCATGACCCAGAAACATTGAAAAACTTTTTGTTTCGTCAGCGGGATTGGAACCCGCGAGCCCCGGCGTGAGTTACCAAAGCGGTCAACCACTGCGCCACCGAGGTCGTCAACTTTGTTGTTGTCGTTGAATATTTTTCTGGACTGTCTTCATTGTCCTTTTAAATTTTTTTATTATAATTTATTTTATAATATCAATTGTCTACTATAATCTACTAAAAGATTTTGGAGTTCCTACTAAACCTTTATTAATTTGTACCAAAAAGTATCAATCAATCAAAGTCCTTTATTGCAGAATTTAGTACATAGTATAGGTCTTAATTGGGTTATACATACAAGTTACCAATATATTCTTGCTATTACAATGGCGTGTAATTATGATATTTTTAATACATTAATTTTTTTTAGTTTAATTGAAAAAGGATGTCAAACATAAAAAAATAAAATTAATAATAATAAAAAATAAAATTCATAAGTCATGCCACTAAAAAGAAAAATCAAGACATGTCAAAAGGTAAGATAAATTACTGCTCAAGTTTAGTAAATAAGGATTTTTAGCAATATTCTCCACTTAACGGACGTTGTTCGTAGAGTCCACATCCTGAGGATGCCCCGGTGTTGGGGCGAAACGCACGTCGAGGTTCTCAACCCGTATTTTTACTTACGAGGTTCATTTCGCGGAATATTGCTAAAAATCTTAATTTATTAAACTCAAAGCTATGGATTTCCGCAAAGTAACGCCTGATTATATTAACTATATTAATTGCAATTAAGAGAAAATTACCTCAAACGACAAAATAGTAATGCACGAGTTCAAATCCTCGTCTACGCCGTATTTCAAATCTGTCGTCATCCTCATGAACGGAACCAGGACTTTCTGACCATTGCCGAGGTGGAAGTCCATGTTCGTAGTGGCATCTGGCTTGAATTTAGTCTCCCAGAGACCCTTGAAGTACACAGCATTGACTATCACGATCTGGGTGTTAGGATTAACAGAGTCTGGAATTGAGTAATCGTCATCGTCAGAATAAGGTTTTTGGGTCTGTTTCATGAAGCTTCTATTATAATCGGCGATGATCCTATAATAGATGATTTATAATAGGCACGGCCTTCATTCAGCATTACGCCTGCATACACAGCCTCATGTGACAATGTATAAATCAATATATAAATTACAACAAAATTTAAAAGATGATAAACTTGCGGGTAAATTTTTCCCTACTTATGATGCGATTAATAAAAGGTAGGTATTAAAGTAAAATCTTAAAAAAATAAACAGCAAATTTTGATGCAAATGCATGATTGTGCTGATTATAGCACCACGTAGGCTTTAGTTTTATTATAATCAGTATCCAAATTTATAGGGAAGCAAAAACATCGATTAGTTCAAGGACCAGTTTAACGACTTCCTGATAAGTGTCGTCAAACTTTCCACGACTTTTCTGACAGATGAAATTTGGAGCCTATCCGACACTCAGGCAGTCAGGAAATGGCAAAACAGTTCCCAAGACGCTTACCTTCTGTTAATAGATTTGGAATTTTGTTGTTTGTCTTCATGGCAACCCATTTGTTTATCTGCCTCACGGCTACTGCTGGTTGGTGGGAGTTGAGTAAGCTCACTTCGCTCCCGAAATTCTTGGTGGCAGTTTGCTTGAACTTTTCGTTCAGATCGAACCCTTCTCCGAGGTAAATGTTGTTTGCGACAGTAAGAATGTTGCGGGATACGCGTTTCTGTAAAAATATTGTATTTCATATTAAAATTTATTAATTTTAGTTTTAAGAAGTTTTTTCTAGACTGTTCTTGAGCTCATAGATATGATATGACTTGATGAGAAGGAGCTAGTATGGAACAACAAAGTTTTAAGCTGCCACTTTGTTGCTGTCATCCGCGTTTTGTACAGGAAATGACAGTAGGGACTGCAGCTACAGAAAGGACAGTACTATTTACTACAACAGACAGAACTAACTAGTAGGCCGACTTCAAACAAAACATCAAAGACCTCATAAAATCGGCGCGAGAGACTTTAAGCGTCCTTCGGCTAAGCAATGTGTTGCTTAGCCGAGGCACGCTTGCAGTATCCCGCGCTGACTTTAGAGGTCTTTGAAGTTACCTCGATTGGTATGTATCTTTTATGAAATGAGGGGCAAGCGAAAGATGGGTTACCTGGAGGTCAAATGGAAATCAACTGCCGCCGCCATCGACACTCTGAAGGAACACAGCGCAACACTATCTCATACCAGTTTTCTGTAAATGTACGTCTGTCTTACGTGAAATATAATATAAATTATAAAAACTCTTCTAAATTGGCCTGCTCGTTCGTTCAGTATTTTTTGTTCCTACATACTTGCATATCCGTAGTCAGCCTCTTATAAGTCGGCGCGGTGATATCTGGGGACAGCTGAAGAGCCTCTGTGATCTGCCGCTGGCTCTTCCCATACGTGCCCTGTTGTAGAAGAGCTAGCACCGTCGTCACCGAAGTCGGCGAGATTATGATGTTCCCTTTCTGTAGCGAACTTATGCTCTGAAAATTATGTTATAGTGTTGAAGATTAATTATTATTGATATCATTTAACCACCGTTCCAACCACGCATTCCCCCCCCGGACACTTGAAAAGTATTTTTTTAACTTACATGTTCTAATGTTATTAGAAATTGCAACTGATAATTACCAGTTAAATCCTTTCGTGTTACTACTGTGTTTAATTGTTTTGTGTCTCCTGATATCCTGAATCTGCCTAAGATCATGATGTGGTTTTTTAATTCCATCATTATTTCAAATAATTAGAGGAAACTTACCTTCATTAGGTTCACCGCAAAGTTGGTGATGGCAAATGTGATGTTATTTAGTTGTTCCACCTCTGTGGTTCCTGGTCCCAGCAATTTCACTTCGGTCGTGCTTTGGAATCCTTCATCGTTGAACCCCTTAGCGTTAAATGTTTGCGCGTTAAATCCCTGTGAGGGTTGGTAGCTTTGATCACTGAATCCCTGTTTTTGGTATCTGTCGTCTTTAGCTCCCTGAGGGTTTTGATATCTATCATTGTTCACTCCTTGCGGTGGGACCTTCACATTATTTAATACATGTTGTTGGTGTCTATCATTATTAGGTACCTGATGTTGGTATCTATCATTATTAAGTACCTGTTGTTGATACCCATCATTATTAAGTAACTGCGGTTTCACTGTATTGTAAGTGTCATAATTTTGGTAACTGTCACTTTCGTAATAAATGTTAGTGTCAGGATCACTGAGGGTATATTCTCGTGTGGGGTATTTTTTTTGTCCATTGCGATGTTTCCGTTCAGCGTCTCCTGCTGCGCACAAATATAGTAAGATGGTGGCTGAAAATGTTAAGAAAATATTTTAGGTTCTATTTCACCATGTGTAAGTGACAAAATAGGCTACCTACAACTTGTCTGAGAGTATGGAGAATGTGTCAAACAATTTGCGAGATGCCTATCCGACACTTAGTAAGTGTTTATAGAGTGTCATAAAAATAAGATCAGGGTGTTACGTTAAAACTTAAGTGTGTATCTAAATATTATATAGAACTCAAAAGCGACTGACTGACTGACAGTAACATCAATTAACACACAGCCCAAACCACTGGAAAGATTGGGCTAAAGTTTGGCATGCAGGTAGATATATAACTTAGGCATCCGCTAACAAAGACTTTTGCTAAATTCAACACGTAACGGTACAAGCTAGGGGCGCAACATGTGTTTCCGGTTCTACAGAACAACGTCTATGGATAAAATTGAAAAATTAAGATTTTTTTTCTACGTAGGACAAAAGGTATCCTATTTTATGTCTAGAATATAATTATACCAAGTTTCATCGAAATCGAACCGTTAGTTTTCACGTGACTCCTGAACATACAGACAGACAGACAAAAAAAATTTTAATCACATATTTGGATTTGGTATTGATCCAGTAACAGTGCTATTTATTTTTTCTATATTTTCAATGTACAGAATTGACCCTTCTACAGATTTAGTATATGTATAGATATTCTCATACACACCTAAAACACTTTGTTTTGTTACCATCTGTATACCGAGCTAGTGGTATAAAAAGTAACAACATACAAATTTTTAAAATAATATTTATAAGCGATTGTCAGGGACTATAAATTATTCCGTTTTTACAATATTTATTACTGCTCAGCTCCTATTTGTCGCTTCGTGATAATATATAGCCTACAGCCTTCGTCGATAAATGGACTAACCAAAACAAAAAGAATATATAAATGTATGAGTTATTAGTAAAGATGTATATACTAAAGTTGTACTTGCTAAGTTTTTATTGAGTGCTATATAAATGTCATGAGTCATGACTCATATCCCTTATGTAGACTTTCAACTTTCTTTAATACTTTTCCTACGATGTACATTTTAAGTTTAGCATAACTTATGAAACAATCATTCAAGAAACCAGCAGTTTTATTTTAAACATTCAGTTAATCATTAAAAAAAAATAAGTTCAGACTCTATTGACTTAAAAATTCAAAGATAAAAAAAAAATTAATGTTTTTTTCTTTAAGCACTTAAGTGACCCAACCAGCTTATAATATAACCAACATGACTGATAATTACAAGAGTAAACAATCAAACGGGCAAAATAAATGATAATTATAAATAAATAATAGTTTCATCATTAAGTAAATAACTCTATGCTAATTCTATGTAAACCCTGAATTTGTAAACATTAATTAATTTCAAAATTATCTATTTACCATTTTTAAAATTTAATAAACAAAAATATACATACATAGAGCGAATTTCATTGTTCAAACTTATAAAACGAATGCTCTTTATAAGAGCTACATTGAACTACTATACGACAACTCTTCTGATAATAATTTGCTATGATCTGTGCGGAATATAAGTATTTAATGTTATGGAGATAAGATAGTATTTTCCTTGATTGAGTAACGTGAGTGAAGTTAGCTGCAAGGGGGTAACTTGATCGCGAATTGTGATGTGGTTTTTCCCGTAAAGCCGGTTGTTGTGTACGGTTGGCAGAACAAGAAAGACAACATAATATAAAGGTCAAATCTTGAAATAAACAAACAAGCAAACATGTGTTTCGACTGCTTGTCACCGATGAAAGGACGGTGTAGCGTGTGGCTAGTTAATTGATTAATTACAATTAGCTTTTGTCTGAAGAATTCGAAAATTGGCAAAATAAAAAATCTGTTTCTTCTCGCTTGCACTCCAAGCCTTAAACGGAACGCCTCAGAGCGAGGTAACGCTGCATGAGTCATGTTTTTTCGTGCGTGCAGCCAGCTCTATCGAATTATAAGACGTTGTCACGTCAAAATTTTTTTTTCCAAAAATGGATGCTTTTTTCAAAAACAAAAGTAGCCCATGTTATTCTTTATCCTTTCAAATAAGTCTCTGCCGAAAATCAATCCGATAGGTTTCTTAGTTAGGGCGTGAAGGAAGGACAAACAAATAAACGCATTTGCCCATTTATAATATTAGTAAGGACATGAAACAATACATTATAAAAAGCTTATTTACTTTAATTTATACATATAATATAGGTCTAACAAAAGTGTTAATGGTTTGTATGTGTTCTTTATACAGAGTGGACTGTGAAAGTTACAGCACTGAAAATAAAAAAATATTTTGTGATTTTTATGAGCTTACGTCGCAATTTATATCGATAAATCACAAAAAAATCGTTTTCAGTGGTGCTATTTTCACAGTTAGCTTTAAAGAAGGTAAATATAAACACCCTAAAGTATTACCTAATAGTATGAAGTTGACGAGTTTGTTCATTTGGTTGTTTGAACGCACTAAACTCAAGAACTACTGGCCGGAATTGGAAAATTATTTCTGTGTTGGTTAGTCCATTTCTCGAGGAAGGCTATAGGCTAAATAACATCAAGCTACGACCGATAGAAGCCGAGCAGTAATGCAATAAATTTAGAAAAAAACGGGATTATTTCTGAAGCGAGATTCTTACGCCGGTTCTTCTCGCCGGGCTAGTTCCCGAACCGGTGGTAGGCACCGTAGTTTCAACGCTCAGAAAGTGTATTTAAAAGTACTTATTTTGAATAAAATGATTATGATTTGATTTGAGTTACACGCGCCAGTATTCGCGGACAAATCTCATACATCCAGTTTAGTGTATATTTTTTTTAACGGGCTTTGGCCCATCACACATTCCCACCATTGTATCTCCTGTGTCGCCAGGATCAGCAGCGGTATCCAACCACGAAAACCCTTTGATGTGA
>JAOTAV010044330.1:0-17377 GCA_026546445.1 Cyclargus thomasi
CCAGCTTCATGGGTGGGGATCATTCTTACCTGTATTAGGGACACACATAGAAAAATTTTCAGCTTTTATGAAAATCCAAAGGTCTGGCACTCACGGGCTCTTGGACCATAGTTTATTATGAGTAAGTGTCATTTTCACAAAAACTGAGTGAAATTTTCTGTTTAGTGAAGACAGGTTTTAGTTATATGAATAGCACTATGTGAACAGGGAGAGTAACTCAGCTGTAAAAGCTCTCTGAACACAGAGCTAATATTGAATGAGAGATGTGATGCAGCTATGAAGCAGTTGCAGCTTTAAAAGTGTCAATATCTATATACAATTAATTCATCTTAAATTCCCAATTTCATTTTAATAGTTTAAGATCCAAGACAGCTACAAAGCGAGTTGCTTTATAGTGCAGGAGAGTAGAATGACTAACAATATTATATTATTACTGTGTTATGCCATGTTTTGCTTTTATTTAATTCATTATTAAGATGGATTTTTAGTACATATCTGTATATCCTTCCCCTTGTTGTTTGAATAATCAATCAAAAGATTCTATATATTATTAACCAACTTCCTAAAAACGAGGGGGTTATATGTTCGGCTGTATATATTTTAAATTTATTCAACCATTGCTCCACCATTTGTAAACCGATTTAATTTTTTTTTAAATAGGTCCCATGTGCACCATAGTGGTGACTGATGATGGGAACCATTAATATTTTGGTTTCCTTAATAGCATCCCAAGTAAATGCCACCAAATAATCATATTTGGTACCAAGGTTTACAATGGTTTCAAAGGTGCAGGGAGAACTTCGGATTCCTTATAAATACAAGTTTGGGGGTTTGAGTGTTCTTTTAAGAACTGTAAGCAAATGCTACTAAGCAAATTATATTCATCATCATCATGACCACTATGAGCCTATAGCACCTCAAAATGCATATGGGAACATATGGAAATTTCAGTTTCCTAAGAAGTGTCCCAAGTAAATGCTACCAAAAAGTAATCTTGGATACCAAGGTGTACTACGGCTCCTAAGGTACTGAAAGAACTTCTGATTCCACATAGATAGAAGTTTAGGGGTTTTGGCGTTATAAGAACTGAAAGCAAATGCTACTAAGCAAAAGTATATTATTATCATCATGACATCATCTACCATCACAATTTGACCCTAGAACTTCTCAAAATGTACATGGAAACCTATGGCAAATTTGATTTAATGAGAAGTATACTGAGTAATGCTAATTTTTATTAGTATTGCTCAGTAACTATTCTTCTCATTAAGTAAAGCAAGATTTCACACTACAGTATAGGTACCATAGTTTCGACTGTACTGAGAGAACTCTTGATTTTTTATATAGACACAATTTTGTAGATTTCGATGTTGTTTTAAGAACACTACTTAAATTACATTCATCATCATCACTAAAATCACACCATACACCATAAAATTATATTTATAATACTTTTATTTATAATAATACTTTTAATAGTATTTTAGACAGTTATCTAAAATACTATTATTTTGTTTATACCTGTGATTTCAGAAATTTATAATACAGAAATAACCAACCACAAACCAATAATGCAGAGTTTACTTAATAACTAAAAAAAGAGTGAAAAACAGACTTTTTGAAATCCATTTTACAAAAATGACAAAGAAATGTAAAAAGACATAACAAAATGTCCAACATCCAACAGCAACAAAAAAGTAGCTAAAATATTGATAACAATGTTAATATTTTAGCTAGTTTTCTGTTTCTGTTTTTGGACATTTTGTTTTTTTTTTTACATTTCCTTATCAAGGTCAACTGTTTAGTTAATGTGACCATGTTTTTAAATTATAAATAAGTAGGTTTGAATTTATCACCTCTCTAGTAAATACTAATATACCCATTTTATAGATATAAATGCTAATATCCAACACCAGCAGAAGGAAATGATAAATTATGCAGTTTTACAATAAAAACTTCGTTTAATCGCGATAGTGGTGATTTGAAAACATTGTTGGTTCAACTTCAATCTTATTTATTGCCGCAGAATATTAAACAAAGCACAAACATAGGATAATTTACAATAAAAACAAGTTTCGCCCACACATTATACATTTCAATGACAATTGAACATTTCCTCTATCTCGTATTAAAGAAATGTCAGTGAGAAGCACGTATTATAAGCAGAATTTTTACCTTCTAATTTAGAAATCTCCATTTCATTTTATTCACTCTATAATCAAACAAAATTAAATAAAACTAAGCACACACTACACTCATCCATGATTCTTTTGACAACTGACTAATGCCATAAATAAGGGGTATATATGACTAATGCTGACAGATATGACAACTGACAAGTGACAAGTGACAACTGAAGGCTGTCAATTCTTCTTTCTTTTCTTTTTATGGCACTACGGCTACATAGCCATGGTCAGTATCAAGTAAAGGCGGGAAATCAATTTTCTTGGTCTAATAATTTTAGCAACGTTACATTATTTCGTCAAGTCTAAAGTCTAGTCAAAGTGAAGATAAATCGTCAGTGCAGTCAAAGCGTCAAGTCAGTAGATTTAGTAAAGTAGTAAACGCTTTACTAAAATTTCTAGTTAGTTTTGGAGGGATACATAAAAAAACACGTTTCTGGAATATATTATGGTTGATATTCTACCACTATAACGCATTAAAACCCAAAACGAAACAAATTTAGCGAAGAAATACAAAAACGAAACGTCACTTTTTCACATCCCGCCAAAACTCCCACTCCCGACCTGTGTTTAAAATAGATACTAACAGCCGCGTGGCACAGAATAGGAATTACATTACAGATATGTGCACTACAATAAACGGCCGAAAAGCTGTCAAACCTACGCGCCTCGATCTCGGCAGATCTACAGTCATATATACTTTATTCTGTGCTACAGTCGTGAATGATACATAGGGACGAGCGAATAGTGATGTTTGAAATATTATGGAAAATTATAATAAGCGTAAAAATCGTAATTGTGCTGGTTATGGTTGTCTAAAAGCAACATTAACAGACCCGGAATAACCATTTTAATATACCCGGGAAATTTCGAAAAGTAAGATAACAATGATTTAAATAAATACTATTATTTTGAGTTGTTGGTAGACATGAATGTAACCTATCCAAGATTGTACTTATACAGTATAATAAAATAATAATTTCGAGTTGAAAACTTACATCCGTAAAATTCATTTTATTGAAAGAATTCATATATAATTTCGATATTATTTCGTTTTTGATATGTCACAAAATACGGTTGCGACTTGCGACAGTCTGAGGACTTAAAAAAAAAAACAAAAAATGTTTAATTATTTATTAAAATTAACTTAATTTAAATTACAATTAATTATCCAAAGCGACTATCCTAATCGAAGTGGGATTAAGAAGTGACACAATTATAATATTAAAATAATGTTCTGGAATTAAAACAATGGGGGAACTAAAAGAATAACCTATTGTTTTAGATTCAGGGAATTTGTAGACCACCTCTGATGGGAAACTTGCGAAGTTGCGGAGTCAGCTGCTTCCATAGTTTAGGGTTCCGTAATTCACAAAAACAATCCACCAGTTGACGGGAAAAAAATAAACAAACCGGTAAACTAAATAAAACCGCTTAAAAATAATATATTTACGTATTAACAATAATTACAAAACCCGATAGATATGAAATCATAAGGTATCCACTTTCGGTTTCGGTAAGTCCAACAAAGGGATTAGCCTGTACTGTGCCCGTAATTTGTGAAATGTGCTAAGGCTGCCTCTTGTACTTTAATTATCCGATACCGAACGTAGATATCTGATGTTTTTATATCTATCTACTTGGGTATCTTTCAGGCTTTTTAATAAGTGTTAATTCTTAAAAATTATTTAAGTTATCCGGTTTGTTTATTTGTTTGGTGGCACGAATTACGTAAATACAATTTTACCCTCCACCCGTCAACTGATTGATCTGAAAGGAGTTCATTTACGTTTCGTACATTTTTGGGCCATTTGACATAATTGCCGGCCAGACAAAAAAAGTATGATATTTGGTTAGAATAGATTATCCCTAATATTTTGTGGCAAAGCAGAGTTTTCTCAAGCCCATTTTTTATCACGATTCAGGATGTTTTGTTTGTTATAGATGATGAAATCCATTTTTTTAATGTCTTGTAACACCGGAACTATTGGGCACACAGATTTGGTCGGATAGGCCAAACATATTATTAGAATGATCTATTCTATCCAAATATCACACTTGTTTTGTCTGGCCGACAATTATGTCCAGAATGAATTAGGTCCAGAATGAATGATCTCATTTGTTTTTCTGACATATCAAAAACAAAATAATATCGTCCAATATATAAATTCTCTAAATTTTGTATGTTTTCGACTCGATATTATTATTTTATCTATAAGTACAATCTTGGATAGGTTTCATTCATGTCTATCGTAAGCTCAAAATAATAGTATTTATTTATCATCGTTATTAATTATTATTTATTTTACCTTTCGGAACTTCCCGGTAATTAAAAAAATGTTAATACACGAGTTAACTTATTCAAAGGCTTGAATGAGTTTTTAAAAAACATTTATTTTACAAAAACTAAAAACTATTTGTTACAAATATTACTTAAATGGTCGCACAGAGTAACATTAAGCGGGCAAGAGGTGGCTATTAACTGACTGCTATGGGTCTAACTATAGTTTATAAACTACGGGGGGGTGTGGTGCGCGGACGATGGGTCTGACGTCGTCGGCGGCTGCGGGCTGGTGAGGGCGGCAGAGGCGGCGGACGCTGTATTTACAATAGGCATCGAATGCTGGGGTCCCAGGAACTGCCGACGTGTCCACCATCACCATCTGCTCGTCACCATGTATCACTAGCGATTGTAGCTCTACCAAGATTCTACCGAGATCGAGGCGCGTCAGTTTGACAGCTTTTCCGGCCGTTTATATGGAGTGCACATTCTGTAATTTTATTCCTATTCTGTGATATTAAGGACATTGTGGTTACGCGATATATTAAGGGCCTGTTTCACCGCTTAAAGATAGTATATTTATTTGACAGATATAATTTTGTTTCATAGATTTTGTATGAAGAATCTGCCAAAAAAGTTGTGGATAGCTAAAAGCGGTTTCTTCCACCTAGACCTGGACAACTAGAAATTATACAGAGATCCCGAGGAGATCCTGGTTGATTGATAGACTGATCTTTTTTATTATGGACTTTCAGACTTTCAGACTGCAGCCATCAATCTCGATCAAGGCGTCGAAGTGGCATCTTGACCACTCTTGAGTTACTCTAGAGCGTGTAGCCTCTGTTTCAATAATTATAATGCATTATAATGTAATAAAATGTAATAAGTAAAAGATTAATCTTATTCCTGAAAAATAATAATATTATCTTAGACAACCAATTTGAATTCAGACAGGGAATATCTACCGAAGATGCTATGACTTTATTTACAAACTTAGTTCTTGATAATCTTGATATAGGCCAAAAATGAATCGGTGTCTTCTTAGACCTTGCTAAGGCTTTCGAATCTATTTTGATCCCGATTGTAATAATAAAAACTTGAATTCTATGGTATCAGAGAAAATCAGTTAAATTGGTTCTATAGTTATTTATCTAACAGAAGCAAATGCATTAAAATTTGTGATGAATGAAAAGTAGCATTAACCCTGTTCAATATGGCATACCCTAAGGAAGCTTCCTTGGTCCCTCGCTTTTCTTCTTTACATTAATTATACCTATAGCAAAAGATGCAAAAATCAAATGTTATCGTCTGCGTAACATTTTTTCATGATGCAACTTAGGAGCAAGTCTTTAAAAATGCTGAAGATGGCATGGCTACAGTTTGAAAGTGGTTTAACTTTAATGTTCTGTCTCTTAATATTTACATTCCAAGACTTTTGTTCCTTTGTTTTCATAAAACTGCTGTCTCTGCCCCATCCTCGCTTAATGAATAAAAAATCCACTCCCCAAATTGTTCTTCCGCCCACTACATACACTGCAATTGCTCTTATATCAAGCACAGTGAATCCATCCGCTACCTCGATGTTATCCTGGACGACTTTCAAACAGCATCTAACAGAAATGTCAAAACTTGATTGAAAATTAATGGCCGTCTTGAGGAACTTACGTGATGCAGCTGACGGTCAAGAATATCTACTTCGATTTATGCCAAGATTGCCAATCAGTTGTCAATAACTGCATTATGGGTTGGGTCTAAATCTTCTAATCTTCTTCCACTGGAAAGGGCGCAGAGAGTACTAAAAGTAGCATTGAGGAAGCCCGTAAGATACTCTATGAAAAACTTGTATAATGATACCAAGGTCCTTAGTGCTGGAAAACTTTACTTGGTAAGAATCTTTGAAGCCGTACTCAGACAAATAGAACCAGGGCTAGGAACCGGTACCAAAAGTACTGTACCGGTATTTATAGGTTCTTTATGATTCGGTACCGGGTTACCTGGGTTCCAGACGAGTACCGGTAGTAGAACCTAAATAGTATCGGTACTCAGTTCAGGTACTGGTCGCGTAAAGCGACATTGTCGTTCGTGGTACGTGAAAAACAATCCGGCATCTGGGAACCTAGCGACGCGACGCGACGGCGCGGGTGGCGGTGCGGTGCAGCGATGACGGTAAGCAGTGCGCGCCAAGTTACGAAGTAACTAATTCATGATCTGTGTCGCCAAGTGCGCGCGAGCGACGTTAAACACGTATCGTATATAGGACGTAAAAAAGTTAATTGTGTTAACTACGAAGTATATAAAAATGCCATAAATTGACTTAAAACTTAGTTTTTCTATGTCGATTCTTCTTACTTCGGTCTGTATGTCTCCAGGCTGTATTTCAAGAACGGTAATCTAGCTAGATAGTTAAAATGTTCACAGAATATTTAATTTAAGTTGCGGCTATAACAACAAATACTAAAAACAAAATACATTTAATGTTTAAAGAGTAATGATATCCATAAATTCGACGCGCTTATCATAGGCTACGTGGCGGAGTGGCTACGGTGCCTACTTAAGTACGAAGATGCCCGTGTTCGATTCCCACAATTCCCGTATTTATATTTTATTTTTATTTGATAAATTCTAAACTTAAAAAAAATAAATAAAATTAATCTCTCAGAAATGCGTTTTCCCAATTTTTTGCTCTGTATTGGTACGGAACCCTTCGTGCGCGAGTCCAATTCGTACTTTCTAGTATTCGGTTTTCTTGGTTTATATGGTTTACAGAGCTGTTATTAAATTATTTTTGAGTTAACGGAAATAGGAAATGAAACCAAAGTGATTGGTGATAAAAGCTACTTTAGCTGATTTATTTTAAAATGATTATTCTCTCCTCTTCTTTAAGTATTTGCTCAACTTGACCTTAACTTTAACTTTGACCTCCAGTCTCTTCAGAAGGTCAGCAATTTCGGGGTCGTCGATTTCCTCGGACTCGTCCTCTTCCTCTGGAGTACTGGGTGGGGTCGTGGAGGGAGGAGCGGGTGGGGTCGTGGAGGGAGGAGCGGTTGGGGTCGTGGAGGGAGGAGCGGGTGTGGTCGTACTGGGCGCGGAGATCGTGGTCTCGGAGCTCTCGGGTTCGGCGGTGGTGATGTACACGGTCGTCTCGGGGAGGGCCGTGGTAGTAGACGGCTCCTCCTCCTCCTCTTCCTCTTCTTCTTCAACTAGATTGTTGAAGTCGATGCCAGTAACTTGGGTGAACCACGAGTGGAATGGGCCAGGACGGATGAAACCTAAAACGAGATATTTTTTTAGCCTGTAATCTTTACTATGCACGCAGAAAAATATATTTATAATGTGACACTCACCGCCGGGAATACCGGAGTGGCATCCGAAGTCTCCGCCCGCGACGAAGGAGCTGACTCCGACGAGGGTGGGCGTGCCGTCAGCCTCCACGTTGACGAGGGGGCCGCCGCTGTCGCCCTGACAGATGGACTGCGACGTCACGTTGTAGAAAGTGGCGCAGATGGAATTATCGGTGATGAGCGCTGTGCCGAACAGCTGCGAGCACGAGGGGTTGGACACACCACGCAGGAACACCCACTGGAGGTTGTCAGATGTAGCACCTACGGATTAACACGAAGATATAGGAGGCATATGCTCCCTACAGTCACAAATATCTATTCGCTACTATAATATCTCACATATAAAATTTTCGTGTCATAATAATTTAAGTCTCACAGTCAAAACGGCGTTAAAGATCCATATCAAATTTTATTTGCCTATTCATGAAGTCTGAGAATCGGCTACTATTATCATAACCCTCTAACGATTAGAGCTTGCATGCTTAACATCAAAACGAAAAAATACTAGACGAAATAATTATGTATAACCGTTAGTCCATGTCCTGCCGAAGCCGCTGGCGTAGAAGACGATCCCGTTGTAGTCCCTGTAGGCGTCCGCGGACGGCTGAATGCGGATACCGCGGAGGTTGCCTGCCAAAGCGATTTAAAGTTTTAAATCTGTAGATCGCAGTCGAATACTCGAAGGTTCTCAATTAATAAGTGAAAATACTCACTGGAGTATACGAGGGGCTGCTGCAGCTTTATCAGCGAGATGTCGTTGGGCTGCACGACGAGCGGCGTGTTGACGTTGAAGGTGGGGAAGTTGTAGGTCTCCTGGGTCTCCTGGACGACCTCGGGATTATTGACGTTGACGAGGCCGGCGCGGACGATGACGGTGAGCTGGCCGGCGGTGCAGTGCGCGGCGGAGACCACCCACGAGGGGTGCACGACGGAGCCGCCGCAACCGGTGGCGGTGCCGGCGGCGCTGATCATGCGCAGCGACACCTGGTGGGGGTGCTGGCCCGGCTGAGCGTCCCACCCCGACACGATGCGTGCCCCGCTCCCTTCTGGATGATGGTGATAAGAGTTTCAATATTATGAGATATAGAGTACTATGGGGATATCGTGATTCTTGGGATATTATCATTCGAAATATTATATATATATATTAATACGCGAGCGGAAAACTTTTTCCCCCTTTTTACGAAAGACGCGTCGATCACTAAAATGTAAAGGCACACAATTTTACCAGTTATAGTTGATATAGAGGAGTAGCGTAGATATACCAATATTATTTTAAATATATTTATAAAAAATATGCGATGTTTCACCACTTACTATTTATTTGACAGATTATGTATGGAGCATCTATCAAAAAAAGTTGTGGATAGCCTAACAAAAACTTTAACGGAAGCGCTAAAACAGATCTTTCTTATTTTTAGTAAATAAAACGCTGCGCACACTACAACACGCTCACTACAACATGCTCACTACAATATTTTGACGTGACACGATAATCATACACGAAATACTATTTGTGTAAGGTTGAAGTTTCTGGTTTTTTTAATATAATTTAATGGCCTGGTAACGAGACCGTGATACCAAATTGAAGTATGTGATTGAATTGAAAATAGTTAATTTTTTATAGCTCCTCTACACGATATTCAATTATTATTTATTATGTAATCCGTGTTATATAATGAATGTCATTATAATTATTATTAATTATAACTTGATAAAATATTTCCCGTACAACACAATATAGGATTAATTTGTTATGATTTTAATTACTTATCTAAGATAACTACTTTAACCGTTTAATTACCTTTACCGGCATTAAGGTTGATAATATCGCACTGATACCGGATAAATCACAACTAATCCTTCGCCATAGAATAATATTATATTATAATGTTATATATTAGCGCTTATTAAAAATGCGCTAGAGAAAACAAGATGATTTATATCACTGTGTCTTGTTTTTAATTTTCTAAGGGCCTGTTTCACCGCTTATAGATAGTCTATTTATTTGACAGATACAATCATTTTATTTGACAGATTTTGTATGCAAAATCTATCAAAAAATTTGTGGGTAGCCTAACAGAAACTTTAACGGTAAGTAGAGATTTAGGGCCGGTTACACAGGCCCTAAATCTCTACCCAATAATACATTGTTGACAAGCTATAAATGACACCCGCAAATCCCTTGACCTTTGCATTAAATTTTATTTATCGCGCGACTTCTCGCGCTTGGTATGGCTTTTCTTGGTATGGAAATACTTTCGTAGACTCAAAGTATTTCCATAGACTTGGGGAGACCTATTAAAAGATGCAGTTCGTTTGAAATAGGTTTATGTAATAACTAACTTATGAACTAATTAACCTTGCAATATATAGTAGGGAAGACACTCAGTACAGCGAGAGCTTAAGCCCGCCATTATATTTTCCTACTTCAGTTCAGACAGACTGCAGAGTTTGTTTAGGAATTAACGGCTAATAAATAATTACTCATATCGTGAATTATTGCCGTTACCGCAGTATCTTTGAAATTTTCAAAAGTCTTAGAAGTATGATTTGCTCTTAAGATAACGAGACTTTTCTGATTAATTTCGTTGCGGGGTCCAAATGAAATTTTAGTATGTCCTCCTAGATGCCCTTCATGCTCCTGAGATCGTATTAAAAGGCAAAAGTCCGTTTGAAAAATTTGAATGCGCTTCGGCCTCATTAATTTGTATAACACTCTCCACGAAATCTCGATAACCAAACGTTGCTTGAGTTTCGAGGGTGGAATATAGAAGTTGCAACTTACCGGGAGTCTCGAACCCGCTGGGGTAGACCGCCGGCACCTCCGCCAGCGGCACCGCCGGTACCTGGGGGGGGGGGAGACACAAGTCGTTAAACATCTATTACATTCTTCATCGCTTCATTATTTGAATCGCTGTTCTAAATGTATGAAATAGGAGTCGAATTTTGACTTTATATTTTTTAATATTATCGATTTTTTTGATTGGCGTGGATTCGATTTGATTGGCGATGGACTCAGGTTCTATTTGAAGCGTTTTAGAGGAGAAGCTTGTAGGAATGTGAATGTTACACGAACACTTACCCCTTGCTAGATTCTCATGAGCTCAGTATGCAGGAGTGTTAGTATAGCGTATAACGTTCATAAAAAGTCTGACCCATTTCAGGGTGGTTTCAAGCAAAAAATGTAACAAGCGTACATCATGAAACACGCTTTTCTTGCACTTTTTCCACTATATTTTCACCTGATGATGACTTTGTCGTAACCGGTCGTGTTACATATATTATTAATTCGTAAAATCTAAGAAAATATAGTGAAGTGGTAGTGAATAATATAGTGAAAAATGCAAGAAAAGTTTGTTTTATTATGAACATGAATTTCCAACATGAAGCAAGGTAGGCAATTTTGAGTTCATTAAAAAAATAAAAATAAAAAATACCTGGCAGATGGCCAGAGCCAGCAGAACGAAAACTGTGTTCACCAACATGTTTGTGGCGCTGCCGAAATCGTGAGCCGTATTTAACACCTAATGACACCTCATCATGTTATCGCCAATAAATCTGGCCGATTGCGTTATCTGCGATAATAAAATTACGATACGAACTATTATTGATTGGCTTTTGTTTTCGGCTAGTAATTAATCGATTAGGTCACCGAAAAACGTGTCGTCGAATATTGACGAGATCGTCCGATTGCGCTAAGCCCCCATTAGTAAACTGTTGTATTCTTATATTTACAGCTTCCGTGTTTCTCCCGCTGTCTGTATTGATCTGTTACGGCATTATCGTATGTTCCAGACATTACTCAGTTTATTATAAATAAGTTATAATACAGCACGTTTGGATGAATGAGCTGAATGCTAGTATAGCTATATAGAAGACAACACAATTATTATGTCGGTTTTTTTTCTGACATATCAAAAACGAAATATTATCGTCCAAATTCCAATGTATAAAGTCTCTGAATAATACGAATTTTACGGGTCTATAAGTACAATATTGGATAATTTTCTTTCATATATACCGCAAACTCTATATAATAGTATTTGTTTATAATTTGGGACGGAATCTTACTTTGGGAATTTCCCGTTGATGTTAATGCTGCTTTTAGGCAACCATATACGGTACAATATACGTTTCGCTTGTTACAATTTTCCATTTTCCAAACGTCACGATGTACTAGCCGCTATGATTGTATCACTCGCGAATCTATCTAGATTGAGATTAGATTGAGCTCGAGGTGCGTCAGTTTGACAGCTTTCCGGCCGTTTATATCCAGGAGTGCAAATTCTGTATTATATTATGTAATATATTCCTATTCTGTTTCTTTACTGTGTCGATACGTTCCATACTGCGATAATAATATAACAAATGCGAAAGCTGCTTTGTCTGTCTCTTTCACGTCCAAATCGTTGAACCCGTTTTGTCTAAATTTGGTATGAAGGTTCATACTTTGAGACCCGGCTAGAACATAACATTGCGCGATAAGTATTTGCATTTTGGGGCAACAAAGCTGCGCGCGTCGAAAGTACTCTCTTTATAAATTTTTAACCGACTTCCAAAAACGAGGAGGTTATATGTTCAGCTGTGGATTTTTTTTATGGATGTTCAACCATAGCTCCGTCGTTTGTGAACCGATTTTAAAAATTTTTTTCTTTGTTGTATAGGGTATTGTTCCGAATAGGTACCATATTCACCATGGTGGTGGCTGATGATGGGAACCATGAGTAATCGAGGGAACTCCTTGAAATTTGTATGGAAACATATGGTGATATTATAGTTTTCTTAGAAGCGTATCGTCCCAAATATATGTTACCAAAAAGTAAGATTTGGTACCAAGGTATACCATGGATCCGAAGGTACTGAGAGAACTCGTGATTCGTTACAAATACGATTTTGGGGTTTTCAGCGTTGTTTTAAGAACTGAAAGCATATGCTACTACAACATAAATTATATTCATAATCATCGTCATCACAAAAGTGGCGACCTGATGATGGGATCCTTGAGTAATCGAGGGAACACCTCGTAATTTGTATGAAAACATATACTGATTTTGGTTCCTATAAAAGCGTCCCAGGTATATGTTACTAAAACCATGACTCCGAAGGTACTGAGAGAAAACATGATTCCATACATTACGATTTTAGGATTTTGGTCCTTGTTATAAGAATTGAAAGCATATGCTACTACAATGTAAAATTTATTCATAATCATCATCACTGCAATCACACCAGACACCATTCATTTATAAGCTTTGGTTAAGATAATTTTGAATTCATGTTAAGTATCCTAATCGTTTAGCACCAAAAACTAAGATTTTGTACTATCGTATACCTACCATGGTTCACAAGGTGCTAATGGAACTCCTTATTCCTTAATGATACAAGTTTGGAGATTTCGGCGCTGTTTTAAGAACCTAAAGCATACGCTACTAAGCAAATTATATCAATCATAATCGTCGTCATAGCTACTATGCCTTTATTCATCAACCCACCATCATTCAAATAATTATTCCGTCGTTTGTCGAGCGATTTGACAATTTTTAAGGCGCGCTACACACCTTACCCGCCGACGCCGCCGATATTTGTCGACAACATTTTGTCAGTGGGCTAGGTTGTTAGCTTCACTTACAAGATACGTGTCGGCGGAACAAGCCTGCTGGCGGCTAAGGTGTGCGGTAGAGCACTTTACAAATAATAACTTATTACGTAGAACGAACAAAATAATAAAGTAATAACTGATTTATATTCAAAACTAGTTATACCTTGCGGCGATACCCATGGCTTAGTCGAGATTAAAAAGTACTCTATGTGCAAAATGCCAAATTTAATCTAATTCGTTCAGTCGTTTAAGCGTAAAGAAATAACAAACATCACACTCACAAACTCACAAATCCACAAACTTTATAATATTAAGAATATTTATTAAGATAATATATTTGCCGTGGGGAAGCCATGTTTCGGCACGAATGAGCCAAAGTTTCGATGGCCTCACAGAACACTGGTGTGAAACGGCGTTGTGCTGTGTTTTGTCCAGAAACTGAGTTTTGTGGTGACCCAACTTCTCTAATCCCTATGTCCATTACCATTGCTTGCCATATGAACTTGGACGTCTTGTTTGTTCAAAAGTCCCTTTTACGATGTAAAAATTTATTAGTACAATTAACCCCGACGGACAATGTTTTGTCGGTCTTTTATAATGTGGCTGAGCACCTCGCCGTACACTCATTGGAATAATCCTGTGCTGGCACTGCCCATTCCCTATTCTTTCATAAAAAGGCCGGCAATGCACTTGCTACTTTTCGGATGTTACGAGTGTCCATGGACGACGGCAGTGGCTTTCCATCAGGTTACCCGTCTACTCCCTTGCTCCTTAAATAGCATAAAAAAATGTATCATGCCTAGTGGTTCTCTATAGGTATAGACATTATAATTTTGGATACCTAAAAAGGGTGAAATAATAATTATTTTTAACAAAAAATTATAGGTAACCGACCAAAGAAAAAAATAAAAATATTAAAAAGAAACTAAAAAGTATTAAATAATATTTATTCTTTAATAGTGCCTGGTTCAGAATTCGGTAAGGCCTGTTTCCGTACACAATCTTTGATAATTTTCAAGTCGGTACCAGTCAAAAAATTACACAGTTTATGACATGTAAGCTGGTCAGAAGTCCTTAATTAGTTCGGATCTAACATTATTGTTAATGTTAGATCCAAACTTAGGATCCCGAATGCCAGATCCTCGATTTTGGATTCAATAAGTTTAATAATAATAATTAATGTAGGATCGTGATTCATTTAGAATTCTGAATTTAGCATCGGCCGACACTTGTTATTCAAAAATCAACATTCAGAATCTTAAATAAAGGTTAATTAGTTATTATAACTATTCCTTTATATTAAACTAAATTATTAAAGTTAGCGTGAAACACTGAAGCGGGACAGGTTAAAAAAAATCTTATATCGAAATCTTAATATCGATTTATTATCGTACTCAAAATTATAATTAAAATCTAAAGTGAAAAGTGATTTTGGCACATAATTCACATGATTTGATATGGCTAGCGAAAATATAAACACTAACAAAACTCTGGTCTCAGGCGATCAAAGACATTTTGGACTCACCGCACTGCGAATTTTAAGCACGCGGATTTTTACTCGCTACTGCTAATTCTATAGGGTGCAACAAAAGTTACTGTGGCAGCGCCGAAAGTCGCCACACCTTAGAATATTAATAGTCACTTTTGTTACACCCCGTATAATATTGAATCTTTTGTGAATTAAAAGAAAAAAAGAAAGAAGACTTATTAATTACTTGGAAATTCGCAGCGCGAAAAGTTCCAAAACGAAAATTTATAAAAATTTAAAATTTCGCTATTATTGTAATCATCAGGCAAGTCATTTAATCTTTTTTATTAATCTGGCTGTAGATTGAAAATTTAATTATGATAAAGCTGCTCTCTCTGCCATTACAAAAATTTTGATTACTATTGGTACTATATAAAATATGATATAAAACAGAACTCTGTGATTAAAACTAACGACTACTTCAACTTAAATCTAATGTCGTTGTAAAATGATTTTCAAAAAATAATAATGTATTTTTATAATTTTACTTTCATTGTGATCATTTTAATTACAATAACACCTAATCCGATTTTAGGATCTACATTAATTTTTAAGACTAGCAATTCTTTACAACTAAATACACATCTTAACAAATATAGCTAGCTAATGAACCCTAACACCGAAAAATAAAACTACGAGTATAGTATCTTAATTTCGAACCTCTAGTTCTCAGTACAAAACTTGAGTCAAAGCTTAGAACTATGGACGTTGTAGTAATTCTGCAAACACTTTTATCATGCTTAGCATGGCCACCGTGGAAAGGATTTCCCTCTGCAGTATAGACCAAAAAAATAACAAATTAACAAAGGGAATGTGTCACTTTATCCCAGGAATCTGTATTTTTCTATTCTTTCGCATTTCTACGGTGATCATGCTAAGCCTGTTGCATTCTTCGTTAATGTTGAGACGCTTAACAAAAGAATTCCTAAGGGCCTTCGTTGTGGGGTCGACTGAAATCAAAACGTGATGCCTTAGGAAGCATTTCATATATGTACTAACATTTAGAAACAAAGTTTCTAGGATGCCAATAACAGGATGTCAGCCAACAATTCGGTAGTTTAGTATAACTCATTAATGACACCCGCAGCTCTTAACCACCATGTTTTTGTATTTACGGAGTATGACGTTGGAGTCGTCGGTGTAGTAGAGAACAGATATCGGCGACAGCTTGATGGGCGCGCATGACGGCTTCGGGACCTAAGACACAATTTCAGATTATCGTACCACATTTAATGGAATTTTAGCGTAACGTATGAAATTTATTACAAACTAGCTGCCCCGTTTCTACTTCGGTAGTGGTTATTATATAATTTAATTTAAAAATAAAAATATGTCTTAAGTAATTCCAGATACCTCAAGAACCTTCTTAAAGAAAAAAATATCGTACAGATGCATTGTGTAGGTAGTTGCATCTTCTACGTCTGCATTGCAAAGCTACGTACGTCATATACGTAGGTTCAACATTACTCATGTATCTATTACGTGTTGGTCGGTAGCAGCTACGTAAATAACGTAGCTGCTACGATAAACACTAAGCTGCTTTATAAACCACTCAGGGCAAAAAATCGGAAAATCGTAAGATTCCACCCCACCTGAGTCGGATTCAAGAGGTGAACGAGTGTTTGTACAATGGCGTGATTGGTGGCGTTCTTGTGCGCGTTAAGCGGGAAATTGCACTCTCCACTACAGTAGAACGCGCCGTACCCGTCCGGTGCTATGATCCAATCCTGTAACAATCATTGAGAAATCTTTGTTTAATAGCGTAAGATATATTTTTTAATTGTATTAATTTTTACTTTTTCGCTCTTGCGTATAAAATTATTTCTTCCGTGAATACATTATATCTACAAGTTTTGTACTTCTCAGATGCGTTTGAAAAGTCGATGAATAGACAAAACTTTGTCAAGCTCGACTGAGCTTGAGAATTGACTAATTTTAGTGTATCAACGCGCTGCGCTCAGCTGCTGGTTTATTTAGCTAGCTAGTAGTAGTGGCCCTTGCTTACTGCAGCGCTGCTAAAGAGTATAGTAAATTTAATATTGATAAATTAATTCGTCTTCGTTCTTTTTATAGTCGTAGTAAAGCTTACTACGACGATAAAAAGTTTTGCAGTGGTATGGAAGGTATAAATAATAACGATTCAAAACTCACCTGCCACTCTAAGTCCTTAAAGCTGACATAGAGCGTTTGAATTTCACAACTTCGGGTGGTCCAATGCGCAACATCTAAAAAGAAAACAATATAATTTGGTACGATTTAGAAGACATAATATTTAAAAAAACAAGCTATTGTATTAAATTGTACTCAATTACTGTCAGGTATTATAGATTAAAAAAACAACATATATACCGGTCGATTTGAGAAACCTCCTCCTTTTTAACCGACTTCCAAAAACGAGAAGGTTATATGTTCGGCTGTGGATATATTTTTTTTTATTTTTAT
>JAOTAV010044341.1:0-17374 GCA_026546445.1 Cyclargus thomasi
CGGTTCGGGAACTAACCCGGCGAGAAGAACCGGCGTAAGAAACTCGCACGGGTCCATCTTTTACCTAAAAGATGGATGGTGGATGGAAAATAACAATAATATGTCTTAAAACTAATTTAATAGACAATAATTATTTTTGTTTACATCTAACCGTCTTTCGTAAAAAGGGGTAGAAAGTTTTTCGCACGCGCATTAATTTATAGATAAGGTCTGTCGATATGTACCTCTTCACGTCTGTACGCGTATGGTATGCAAATATGAAATGTAATTAAATCGTGGCTTAATGGGTCTGAGATAGCCGAAACCAGAATGCATGTCATGCTGCATGATTGTCTAGGGGCTACTTAACATTAGGATGTCTTTTAAACGCCATAAGCGTCAGCTCATCACTGTAATTAGCAGTCAGCGCTACTAATTTCAGAAATGGTTTTTTAACACTTACGGATTTTGTCGCAGAACACTTTTTTGATTCCCGCCGTTTCGGCTGCTTTCCAGCGGCCGTGGTCAGTCCACCCGTGACCACGGTGTCCAACCATGAGTGATACTCGCGTACACCTTAGAAATCATTATACTTTCAGAAAGCAAAAAAGTAAGAGACAAATACCCATCCTAAAATATTATTACTTACTTTTGTCGCCTTGTATTTCACCACCTATAATCCAATGAGGATATGGTATCAACAACGAAATCTTACCGTTTAGTTGTAATAATAATTATGATTATTAGAGTAGCCAACTAGTGTTTTTTATATTTTTAAAGTTCATCTTAATATTATTTTATTTATATTATACATGTATACAATTTAATGTATACGGTACATACATCAGATAAACATTTTTACAATTGTTTTTCTGTTTGCCTTGCTAATCTCTGAAATTGTTAGACTGATTTTGATGTAGTAAAGAATAACTAAGGCCTCTTTTTAACCGACTTTAAATAGGAGGAGTGGAATCATCTATGTCTGTTATAAGTGCCCATGGCTTTGTACGCGTCATTAATGCGTAGTTGAGCGTAAGAAGTTGAATGAAACTTGTTAATTTATTTATTAGAGAAAACTTTTTTTCAATATAATTGTTGCTTGCGACGTTGCTTGCATCATCATTTGACATTAGACATAGATAATTTTCCGCATCTTCCCTATGATGTATGTATATGTTTGGCACGCTCTGCAGCCTAAACGGCTTGATGGATTTTCGCTTAAGATGTGTCGTTAGAGTCGTATTAACTGTCAGACTGACACTAGATATATCAAAATATAACAAAGAACAAAATGGCGCATTTTTGGCGCCAAATTTGAATATTGCATTGTTTAAATTGCAACGCTTCCTGCAGTTGGGTTTTTTGTTTTTGGACATTTAGCTTGTTGGAAGTCGTTAGTTAAAAGTTAACCTCAGTTACTACTTATTTTATCTGGTACTCACCTAAAAAGAGCTATTAAAATTAGCCAACCATTTCACATATTAGCCAAAATAAAATAGAAAAACAAAAATAGTTATTTTGGGGTGTGCCTGAAATAATAACCTGAAAAAAAAACAGACACTACACAGCTGTATAAAGATATAGAGCAACATTAGGTAGTATTGAATTTTAAAAGATGTTATTCGTTTTTATACATTGAATATTATATTTACATTTTTCAGTTTAAGTTTAAATTTCTTTTGAGGATTGACTATTTTCATTCAAAATAATTATTTTGTTTTTTATTTATTTTTTAATTTAGTTCTAAAACTATTTTGCTAGTCTTACGGACCTTAGCCTGAAAAGTCATAAAAATAATTGCATGGGTCCAATGACTACAATAAAAGTAACAAATAGTCATATCGAACCTTTGGGTCCAAAACTTGTGAGTCCAAAGACACAACTGCTCCTTTATAAAACGATCAGTCTGCGTATTTGTTTATTTAAGGCGTCTGTGATCGATTGTGCATTAGTCACCTGATGAGAATTATAGTTTTTTTATGGCCACAAAAATGTGATTAAGTAGGATTACAGATTTTACAGGTTCATAGCTTGAAAAAAAGCTCTATGATTCTCTACAATTCGAGAAATCTTGCTACAACACAAACCCAAAGTCACGCAAAAAATATTTGGTTACTGCAAAGTGCAGTTAGCCTATTACACAATATGCATTATTTTTAATTCATTGTGTGAATAAATCTGTCGTTATTGAAAATCGATGTAGATTTGGATTTAATGCATTTTGTTTTACACGCATATTTCCTATTATTCATTTTAGCTGTCAACTGCTCAGTGAACAAATAAAACGAAACACTATATTTTATTTCGTTTTGGGTAAGCTTCAAGACCCACCAAACTACTTGGTTAAAGAAAATGTTTTACTAAATATTGGATAACGTATATTGAAATGAAATGAAAATATACTTTATTGTGCAAAATCAATTACACGAACAAATAAAAAAAAAACAAATAAATAATAATAATAATAATTTTAATATCAAAGTACACAAAGACGGCGTTATTACTAAACAGCAATTTCTTCCATATTACGTATATTGTTTGCAATAAATTTAACACGATTAATAAGAGTCAAATTTTTTTTTTTTACATTTTAATACAAAGGACTACTTATTTCTTTATAAATAAGTAGTCCTTTGTGTCGTCGTTTCTATGTAAATTGTAATGTTTAAATGTATCTTGTGTACAATAAATTGTTGAATAAAAAAAAAACGTTCAAAACGTTATCTTACGTTATAGATCGTATATATTTTTATTAAAATACTAGTTCGTTGGGCGAAAATTTGTATATCACGGGAACGGTACATTTTATCCGGGATTAAAGATAACCTATGTGTTGCCTAGACTTAAAAGGTATTAAACAGCTATGAATCCGATTAGTGTTTTTTTTTTACATATTTATAAAATATTTTTTAAGTATCGGTAGTAGGCATCGTAGTCTCGACGTGCAGAAAGCTTACTTAAAGTAATTTTTTGAAATAAAAAAAAATTGATTTGATTTTTTTTTCTTTGAATAATTACAAGCTATATCGCCTACATGCTAGTCATAGCTACAACTGTGTTAGAATTTTCAACTCGCAAGCCAACTTCTAGCGCAGTTAAAAATACTAACCCGTAAAAGCCTACCTGAATTTTGAGTGGCGGCTTTTCCGTGGTCCGCGAGACCCCTGGACATGCACGCATCACAGTTGTGCGGCTGACGAGTGCGTGACAAGCTCTTATAAAACCGACGGGCGCGCAACGTCACACTCAGTCATCTCGAGCTAGCGCAGACACATAGTGTTATAGTGACTGACCAAATCGCCTTCGAAACCGGTATGTATCTAGTTTTTTTTTTTCGTTAATTGATGCAATTATAGTTATTGGTCTATTTCTTTATTTGGACTGTACCTGTTTTAATTTAATGACTACCTACAATAATTCTCAACTTAATTTTTTTTTTCAAAAACAAAAGTATAAAGTAAAAATTAATTTAAATAAATCTCTTTGAATGCAACCTTAGATTTTTAAATTTTACACCATCTATATTTAATTTATTTTCATACTATTTCACTATAAATGTAATGTCAAAACAATTGAAACCAATTTTCTAGTATCGCCTGTTACAGTTCTCAACAGTTCAATAATAAAAAATATTTTCAGTAATATTACATTGTAATCTTTAAATTTCGGCTTTAAATATTATTATTTACAATTAACCAACTTCCTATTAAACTACGATTAGCAATAACTAGTTAGTGCTACTCTGGTCTAGTACAGCTGACGAGGGTCAACGACCCGGCGTCCCTTTATTTGTAAACACGGAGTCAGCTGTTTGTTTGTAAACAAGTGACGTCACCACTCACACTAGATCAGCCGTTATAAATTGTAAAATATAATAAGTATATTCTGATTCAGTAAAAATAGTTTTTCAAAAGGATGGGATATTTTTACTCATTGATGTTTGAGGGTTAAACGAGTGATAATATAAAATCTTAGTTTTGTTAAATTTATTAAACTTATACCAATACTTTAGTTTTTTTATGCAAATAATGTAGCTTTAATTAAAACTTAAAAGTATTGATTCTGTGAATAACTTACTTAGGTAAATAATAGTGCTATAAACTATGAACATAAAAAGAACAAAATATACAGTCGACTTGAGAGAACTACTCCTTTTTTTGGAAGCCGGTTAAAAAAATTAATTGTCTTGTCAACAAGACATTTAAACACACGTTAAACAGGTAAAACTTTTAAGGCACAACAACAAGCTTGTTTTTAAAGCTTTTATAAACAGGACAGTAAAAATAAAACCTTATTAAGTATTGAGGACGAGAGGTTAAACTAGATTTTATCAGATTGTTTTTTTAAATTATAAAATGTTACAACAATTTTAGTTATAACGTGATTCTGAATATTGGAGTTCGAACGAACATAGTAAATTATCTCTACAGCGAAAAAACCCTACAAAAACATTTTTCCACTCTATTTTAAGCTAAATTACTTAGATTTTTACAAATTTCAAACAAAATACAACGAACGGTTTCGACAAAGCCATCTTCATCTAACTAATGTCTAGTTTAGGCGTATTAAGTAGATAAGTAGGCTGTGGCGTAACTACAAGGTGGCAAGCCGGCAAAATGCCACGGGCCCCCAGCTGGAATGAGCCCCCGATCAGCCCCCCTAGACAAGTGGCAAGCGATTGTTTTTTACAATATTAAAAACGTGTTTTTCTATTGGATTGACATAGTCTAACGAAAACGAATTTGCCACGGGCCTCGATCGGTATAGTAACGCCACTGTAAGTAGGTAACTAAATATTAACTTAATTTTACGTTATTAACTTCGTGTAAACACAAAATTTTGTGGCAAGTTAAATGACATAAAGTGTAGTTAAAATTTAGTTACCTACTTATCTACTTAATACGTGTAAACAAGACATTAGAGTTTCTCCACACTAAGCGAATTCGGTACGGAGTGAAGCGAGTGTAAATATGTCATTGACAGTAGTTTGGTCAAAAAGTTAAGTAAAGTACTGTCAATGTCATCCACACTGAGTTCACTCCGTACCATCCGGAGTGATACCATGGCCTCACAGAAAACTGGCGTGAAACAGCGTTGTGTTTGTTTCGTTCAGTGAGTGAGTTTACCGGTGGCCCAACTTTCCTAATCCCTTATCTCTATTCCCTCATAAAGGCCGGCAACGCACTTGCGACTCTTCGGATGTTACGAGTGTGGGCGACGGCAGTTGCTTTCCGTCAGGTAGCCCGCCTGCTCCTAAATATTATAAGAAAAAACAAATCCTCTTGGTGTAGAAGGGCTCTTAGATTTAAATAAAAAAAAAATTCTTAAAAGAAAAAAAATTGCCAGCATCATACCTCTAATATAAGAAAATTTAATTAAATATTCCCATGAGATGAAACCTTATATTGATATATTTTTATTTTAACTCACAGAAGAGTTCATTCAACATTCACGCGAACTCTTAACTTAATCCTAGACTATTAGACGACGGAACCAGCTTTCAATTTAGAAACTCGTGTTAAACGGGTCCTCAACAAAATAAACACGTACTTATTATAATTCTGATCATGGTTCAGCGGAATGTGACGACAAAAACCACATTAACATACGCTTATTGTATTTTATACAGTTGTACTTAGTAAACCTTGCTCATAATGGGCTGGCTTGTTAAGGGAATCCATTGTTAAGGGAAAGGTTCCGTAGATTTGACAGTATCCAGTGGTGTAACTACGAGGTGGCAAGCCGGCAAAATGCCACGGGCCCCCAGACGGGACGGGCCCCCGATCAGCCCCCCTTGGCAAAAGGCAAGCCATTATTTTTTACAATAATCGACTGACGTGTTTTGTATTGGATTGACATAGAGGAACGAAAATGAATTTACCACGTGCCTCGAACGATATAGTTACGCCACGGACAGTACCTCCACTGTACGGTCACCAAATTTCACAATTATTTTACATACAACACAAGAAAGATTTTATATTATATTATTATGAAAAGGATTTAAAAGAAGTTTAGTTATGTAAACTTTACAATGTGCTCTTAATAAGTAATGTAAAAAACTTCAAACGGTATTTGAACGCGTTTACTGCGGAATACGTCACCAGCAAAAATACTGGTGTCAGATACAGAAATGGCGATCTATTGAAACGAATAAAACGGTATATTGTGCAACTAGTGCAAAAAGTTTGCAATTGACAACATCGCATGAGTTGCACATACTATTTTTAACCGACTTCCCAAAACGAGGAGGTTATATATTCGGCTGTGTATTTTTTTTTATACATATTTCTTCTATTACGAATTATGGAAAGTGGTTATTTGTTGCATTCAAATTGACATTAAATTCGTTCAAAACTAGTGCGGTAATTAAGTGGGCAATCTTTTCGACCCCAAAAGTATGCGCTAACATACCACTTTGAAAAAAAAAACTACAGCTGAAGATGTAACCTCCTTGTTTTTGGAAGTTGGTTAAAAATAACAAACTGCAATTGGTCCACAAAATAATTCCTCTTTATCATCGATCATTACAATCGATAACACGAAAGTACGACCGTGTTGACGACGCACTCGTCTCTGTTCGTCGATCATTGTCTATAATCGATTTTGATCAACTCGTCAACAGGGTACTTCGAACGATTGTGTGGATACTTGCACGATGATTGTCGAACGATTACGTAGAGTCATTGCACGTGAAATAACCTCACTCTATCTATACTATGACCCAACTTCCCTAATCTCTCGTTCCCTCATAAAGGCCGGCAACGCACTTGCGACACTTCGGATGTCGCGAGTGTCCATGGGCAGTTGCTTTACATCAGGTAACCCGTCTGCTCGCTTGCCCCCTAAATATCATAAAAAAAACTTTTTATTCTGTATATCGTCGCCGTGGGCGCACTTAATAAGTCAGTTTTTGGCGATTTTGACTTTTCCCTATTTTTTAAATCCTCCAAAACATGACGCATGTTTGAGTTTTATGGCGGTTCTACGCGGCGGGAACAAACATCCCGCAAAGGTGATGATGCAATACATTTTCAATCATACGTGCATGAACTGAAGGTGTATTTTAGATATTAATGTTGTAAATGGTTTGGGTTTGTCAAACACGAAATTTGATGTACTCTAAATTGCACCCTCAGTTAATGGCGTAAGATTGAATTGAGGGTGCATCTTTAATAATAATGTTGTAAATATTGTCCATCGAGTACAGCTATTTTCAATCTTCCGCCATGAACTGAGGGTCCAATTTGGATTGCATCAAAGTGCACCTTTGCGTGATGTTTGTTCCCGCCGTTCCAAAGATATTATCATATTATGGCCATTTTTGTCGTTCGGGATGGAATAGTCCATAATTACCCTCAAAACATCTTCAAAAGATTAAAGAAAAATCAAACCACTCAATAAATAAAACAATAACTGAAAATTTCAAGATAAGTAAATGTCTGCTACAGACCTCCAAACATGAGCTCATCTACCATATACCCGGCACGTGATTATAAACAAAAGTGCGGCCTCGCACAGTGGAAAAAATTCTGTTAAATAATTTCTAAACCGTCTCTAAGGTAATTCGCTACGAGACGTAGTTAAGATTACAAAAGAAAAAAAAAACTCTTCGAACCCTACAGGGTCTGCTGCCAACCCTGAAGTCAGAAGTAAGTTTGATTGAGATTCATCAACAAGTTCCCTTATCAACAAGACACACCCAGTTGCTTACAACAGGTATTTGCAAGTCAAGGTTAAATGACTAACTGCACTTGAACTCGCGAAGGAACCAGTTCCTAATGTGAACCGGTGACCGACGTTCGTTCACCTGGTAACTGCTTACAGGCTAGAAGCTTAAAGGTTGCTTGGGCGTGTGCTACTTTCGGTTTTTATATGATATTTAGGGGGCAAGCGAGTAGACGAGTTACCTGATAGAAAGCAACTGCTGTTGCCCATGGACACTCGTAACATCCGAAAAGTCGCAAGTGCGTTGCCGGCCTTTATGAGGGATTATACGTAATACCGGTAAACTGACTCGCTGAACGAAACACAGCACAGCGCCGTTTCACGCTAGTTTTCTGTGAGCATCAGGATGCTGTATCCTTTCTTTTGTACCCTGGGGAAATGCTTCAAGTGTACCCGGTGGATAGAAAACGCACAACCTACCATAACTCTACCTGGGATCATTAATTCCCTTAAGACCATTCAAACCTATTCCATCTTTTTCATCTTCGTTCTCGTCTTTATTCTTGAATTTAATTTTAACTTGGGTTGCCCGGTAGAAACTGCTTCCAGCAGTAAGGTCGCGATTTCGGATATATATATTATTTTATTGTTTTTTTTTTTTTTGCAATTGTGACGTTTTGGTTCGAATAAAGAGTTTTTTTTAAACCTAGGTAATCTAGATACGGTTCATACTTTAAGGTGTCAAGGAAGACGTCGTCACGTTGGTCACGCAGGTAGACACCCGTAAGAGATGTAATTGAAGACGTAAGTGGAAAATCCTATGTAAACGCAAAACGCGTTCACGAGCGAATGACAAAAAAAACTCTCACTCGTCATTCAGAAGCGAATATGCTTACTACCTAATCGTGCTCGTAAACATCGTCTGTAATAGAGAATATGCATGTTTTTTTTTAATAAATCTATCGTTATTAAAAAACAATATAGTCCAACTAGTTTTTTGATAACATTGAAAACTACAAAGTTATAAGCTTTTAAAATAGTCAGAAAGAGAGATCCGATATTGATTGTGACGTCAAAGTCCATAAGCTGCATACAAAGTCCATACTAAATTACGTTTTGAGAGAAAGAGATGGGTAGAAAACTTAAATCGCTAATATCGTTCTTATTTCTCAACAGAACTTAGAGATTTTTTGTCATATCTTTTAGTCCACTATCATAATAATTTGCATTCAATAAATTTTGTCTTGCACACTTTTCCCCTATTGCTAAAAGAGCTATTACGTATGGCGGATACTTCTTACCATGCAATCAGCCTACTTATTGCCATAATAGATGAACCAGATAAGTGCAGTGCGCAATAGATAAGAGAGAGCTAACCTTGGCCCGGAGATAAGATCACGCGCAGCGCTGATGATACGCCGCCAATGTGTCTGGTAAGGCCTAGGACTGATAGGGACGAACGAACTTAAAAGAACAGATATTCAAAACTGGTTAACGCATTTTGGGTGTGTTTTTTTTTTGTAATTATGCGAGTCAGGCTTATATCTTAAACCCAAAGCTACAAATACGTAACAGGTAAAAGTATTTTTTGCCAAAATTATGGTTTCAGAGACCCTATTGGACCTAAGCGCGCAGCTTCCCATAATACAGGCGCGGTTGTTAAGTCGTCAAATATATTTGCCAGTTGCGTAACTACATAGTGGCAATCCGGCCCCCAGCCGGAAGGACCCCCGATCAGAACCTTAGACAAGTGGCAAGCGATTATTTTTTACAATAACCACTGAACGTATTTTTGTACTGGATTGACAGAGTGCAACGAAAACGAATTTGCCACGGGCCTCGAACGGTATAGTTACGCCACTGATATGCCATCTAATTAAATGACTATAGATGATCTTTATCGATATAAAGACTATATATTGTAAAATATTTTTTTTTATTTTGGCTCAAATAAACATGCAAAGTAAAAAGTCCATGACAATATCAGAAATGCGGGTGATAACGAGAAACCCACAGTGTCGTTAATGATACCTCTGAAACTTAAAGTACTAGTCTCTATCAACTTGAATTATTTAAAACCGCAACTTTTGTAAACTAAATTAGCATATTCCAGATAAATAAGCGATAACAACGGGAAAATGAGATTTTAAGACGGAATAACCTGTAATAAACAAAATAATATAAATAGTAAAAATACTTTTAAGAGATTTTAATTTAAATACTTTGGCACAGTGAGAACAGAAAAGATGTCGACTGTGAAAGTGAAGGATAAAAGAAACTGCAAAGAGACCATTTAGCTTAGAGAGTCTTCACACTTGGCTCAATATGACCTTACCACGGCAGGAGAGTGGATATTTTGTATCTTACAGCAAATATGAAACACGCGAAAATCGTTCAAAATAACCGGGGAGGTGAGAGTGCTATTTTTATAGTAACTCGAGCGTGATTGAGACGTGCTAGCGTTTTGCAGATTAGGTAAAATGTTGAATAAAATAATAAGGGGACTTTTTACTGTAGCGGACGCTAGTCGCTACAGCAATTTTATGGTTATGAAAAAGAAATTGCTTTGAAAAAATGTTTACATTTAACATTTATTGGACGATTTTAGATAGCAAGGCCTAAAACATTTAGTTTGTATGTGATATAAAATATCTGGTAAACTTGATTATGAAAATATAAGGTTTTGTTGTTCTATGTTATCACAGGCTTACCTTACATTTAAATTATCAGTGCTTTATGTGGAAGAACACCCCCTATCTTAATCTGAATGTTTCGACGACATTTCGGTACTTGAAATAACTGTTTAGGTACCGAACTAACGAAGAAATCTTATTTTTCTACTATGATAACTAGAGACATGTAGAAAACCTACATTACCTTAATCTGACGTGCTCGAGTAAATCCAAAATTTCCCTCTTGGGCTCCCCTACTAATATGAGTTAAAAATCACCTCTTGAATTGATGTCACGACTCACGAGGTATTCATCCTCATTTACATTCACCCGAATAATAGTAATTAATCTATAAACAGTAATTAATTACCCCGTTTGGATTACAGATAACCCCACAGTTACTGCTATCTCCAATCCCTACTTAACTACAGGTTAAGTTCCTTGGCAAAGGTTATCTGTTTGAGACCACACGCAGCACTCCATATTGTAAATAAGCAATAACTTTTCGTGTTAATTAGTATTTTATCAGCCATATTTTATTTTTTACGGCGACAATTTCGCAGCAAAAATTGGGATACTTTGGTGAGTAGCTGAGAATAATATATTGTTTACTGAAAAACACTAAAGAGACTTGCACTATAGTAAAGTCTTTCTTGCAATTAGTAAACAATAATAAGCAATGCCACTACACACACAAAGAGAACTACTACAAGAAGAACTCTCTAATTTAGAATAGTTCAGAATAGTAACGCTATAAAACGCAAAATATTGATGTCATTAAAATTTTTGGGTGTAAAACTGCAAATATTGTGACGTCACAATATGGGGCTCTCTGAAATGTTGCCACCTATGACAAAGGGGGTGGGGTCTAAAAACCATATAATTTGTGTGACGTACTTCATGGATGGTCCCTAGTAATTGTACATGGGACGGGAGAAATAAAGTAGCCTACACATATAAAAACGAGAAACGCTGAAATTCAATAAATCCTATATCCTTCCTCGGGTCTCAAAATATCTACACACTAAATTTCAGCAAAATCGGTACAGTGGTTTAAGCCTGAAGAGGTAACAGACAGACCCGCCTTCGCATTTATAATATGGATGGAAGTATGCACGTAAATACGTAACGATAACTTCTGTGCGAATCAAAAGTTCTCAAAGTTAAAAGCTAATGATTCCTCTTGGGTGTTGACAGTCTCTTATCTGTGTCTTATTGGGTTTATCCTACTGACTCGTGTAAACTGTAGATAGCCGGTGGATGGGGTCTGAGACTTTTAGATAAGGCGGTTTTTATAACGACGCTAAAGCTCGGGATAGACCGGACAAATCAAAAAAAAAGAACATACGAGTATATACGGTCGAATTGAATTTTGGAAGTTAGTTAAGAAGATCGAGTTGTGTTGCTGCGTCTGAAAAGGGGTTATCGTCTTTATTATAGTAAGGTAAGCTGGTAGAATAATACTGCTGAGTAGATTTTCAAATTTATTGCAATTTTGTGTTCACTTCGTTACGCAGAAATCAATTTATCATTCCTCTTACTCCGACACGACGGGCGAATTTTATACATCTATCATGCTCATCGGTTTTCCGAGTGCAATTTTTTTTTTCACTTTCGAACGTGAGCGCGTTTCGCGTTAACTAACATTTTATATGGGATTTGTACAGCGCCATCTAGCGATGCTCACACACGCTGTACAAATTCCGTATATAAAACGCGTCCAAGGTTGAATATTAAAAAAAAACTCGTACTCGGCACTCTGATGCATTTCTTTTTATGAAATTTAGGGGGCAAGCGAGCAGACGGGTTACCTGATTGAAAGCAACTACCGTCGCCCATGGACACTCGTGACATCAGAAGAGTCGCAAGTGCGTTGCCGGCCTTTATGAGGGAATAAGGAACGGGAGTAGGGATAGGGGATTAAGGAAGTTGGGCCACCGGTAAACTCACTCACTGAACGAAACACAGCACAACGCCGTTTCACGTCAGTTTTATGTGAGGCCGAGGTATCTTTCCGGTCGAGCCCATTCGTGCCGAAGCATAGCAATATAGCCATAGCAAGTCTTAAAGAAGCAAGCATTGACTTGATTCCAGGGATATATTAGTTGAAATGATGGAAAATACTGTTCGTCTTAAAAAAACATCATGTTTTCTCAATTCTACGTATTTTAATACGATTTTACGCGGTACCTACATTAAGTGTAATAATCCAGCATCACGCTATCGAAGTTTTCGAAACGAGGCGGTATATATACAACAACTGAAATGCATCACGTGGACTCCGTCCTGACCGAGTATAACACCTCTCTCGGTCGGCAGATCATCCTTTGGCCACTGCGCCTCATTCCCATACGTGCTACGGCACACTACACTCCCATATTTACATATTGACAGATGCATCAACTGTGTAATAAGTAGTAACATAATTAGTGGTCATGAATACGATTGATGATATATTTACCGTACGTAAACTGTTGACGAGTTATAGCCGACAGAGAAATATTTGTGCGGAGTCAATACCCGCGTTATTGGACATGACACGCTTCAATAAAGAAGATATTAGTGTATTTATTGTGACAGTATGTTACTCGAACATCTGCAATTATGTAGAGGCAGTATGTACATAGTTGCCAATGTTAGTTGTTCGTTATTCTGCTCGATTATCGTTAAAGCGTCTCCATATTTGATATACATTGTTAACTCACGGAGTAAAGACGAATATAGACGAGTATCAGCGAGTAAAGGCGAGTTGTCCCCTTACAATATCATGCTCACGTGTCATCGTCTGTATTCGCTGAATATAAAGAAGGCATAAAGCCATTTGTCCATATCGGATGTCGTCACGGTCAACGAGATTGTGGCGGTCGCTCTGCATCGCGCTATCGAAGATTTCTAAGTCTTGCACTTTATATACGACAGGTGATATGTATCACGTGGACTTCAGCCTGGCCGGGCATAACACATCGCCCGGTCGGAAGATCTTCCTTTGGTGGCCCCAACTCGCACTCATTTTCACAAGATTAATTCGGTCTGATAAAATGCCACTGAATGACATAGACTTTAAGTTTAATTTTATTCTATGCCACAACAGAGCAGCGACAATATGAGCGCTACAGCAATGTCGGTAGAAAATAATATCTATAGCCTCATCATCATAAAGTGACACGTCATCGGTCCAAAATAATCTTTGACGTTGACGGCGTGCGGTGGACAAACGGTCTCACAGTGATAGTGGAGCTGTGATATAGTAGGGTGCGTCACGCATGTGACAGTAATATAGTATATCTTGTAATGTGGCCTTTTTTGGCGCGAACGTGAGGTTCTTGTAAATATTGATTATTTATGATTCACCTGGTCTTACTCGTGTGATTTGAGCCATTAAATTATAAAATAAATATTTTTTTATCAAAACATTATAATAACAATAAATAAAACTACACTAAGCTGACAGTTCCATGCTAACGTGACTTACACAATATTATCTTGTTTTTGTATGTGAAACGATTTTTGTGCGTACTTATAATTACGCAATGATGTATTCTGTGGCATTAGATATGTTCGAAACATTATGTTTTCATAGTAAAGTCTGTAGACGTAAATAGTTAGTATATACACAATATTTACTGACAGTAAATGTCAAGTAAAGATCCCCGAGAAAGCCTCGAGTCAAGTTCCTGAACGAAACTTTTTCACAAAAGTCACGTGGTGCGTTATTGGAAAAGTTTTGTTGAACGGTTTCTGGTACATAAATAAACTCAAGTTGATAGCGACATATAATATCTATATATGTTGATATCAACTTGAGTTTATTCATGTATCAGAAACCGTTCAACAAAAGACTATATGCTTCGGATAATTTACCGAATACATACCATAGTAATCTTATACTATAAACAAATAATTTGTATTTTAGAATTTTTGTATTTTGTGTGTTTGCTACAAATAAACTCAAAAAGCAACGATTCTAATTTCAAAATTTCTTTGACAGTAAGATTGCTACGTTATCACAGAGTGATATAGGCTATAATTATATCTGGAAAATCGGTCAAGTGTGATACTTTTTATTCCGATTAAATGCTCCCGTGGGGCAAAGCCACGAGAAAATACGAGTTTATTGTAAAGTTTAAGCTTCCTTGCTTTAACGTGAACTTCTGAAACATAAACTTTGGAAGAATACGTATACATATCTTTGCGGAGAGAACTGTAAATCCGTTTCGTTATTACATTTTAGTCTATAGATAAAGATTCCATTGTATTTATTGTGCAACTGAACTTATAATATTTTTATTCATGCTATTGGAGTGTAAACTGGTGCACTCCTAACATCCTTGAACTCCGAGTGGGCGCAGGTCAGACGAGCGCTGGGTTAAACTGCTGGCATACTGCCAACTTGCACTGGCAAAGTATACAATTAATCGCGTCTGCGACTTCGGCTACGGCTGATTGGCTCTGTTATGTTCTTAATGTTCCTTTTTCATCTTCCTTCTGTCTTTTTATTTGATGTATCTGCATAAAATTGCGTGTAACATGTATGAAGGTATTAAGAATTCGTATGTGTAAAAGTGGTTAAAAAATATACCTATAACCAGACGAAAAGTATTTACCGTCACCCATGAATTGACAGATGCAACATCAGAAGAGTACTTGCAAGTGCGTTGCCGGCCTCTTATGAAGGAAGCCTGAGAGAGGAGGAAGTGTGGAAGCGAATCTCCGGTAAACTCTCTCACTCGACGAAACGCAGCGTAAGCGTTGTTTCACGTCGGTTAGCTATGAGCCCGTAGTATGTCTCCGGTCAAACCGACAAATTCATGACAAGCATATCTCTCCTACGACAGGTGCTCTATGGAGCAGAGGGTATCCTCTGCATAACTTTCTGCCTCGCACAGTAAAACTCTGGAATGAACTATCACCAGCAATATTTCCGGACCCCTTTGACCTGCAAACCTTCAAGAAGAGAGCGTAATCTGATGTTCGAAAATTCAAAGGCAGAAAAGCCTCATCTCACCTGTCATATGAATTTGGTCGTCTTGTTTATACAAAAGGTATGAATGAAAAATTTATAATATTTTTATTAGTACAATTGAACCCGACGGATGTTGTCCTACCAGTCTTTAACACTGTAACTGGAGTACCTTGCCGTAGACTCATCGGAAAATCCTGTGCACGCCAATACTATGAATTATACTATACTCAGATTCGACTTTATCGAATTTTGCTCAGCCCAAACAGAACGCCTATTATGTAGGAGCGGACTTAGGTAATCGGAAGTCGTTTATCATGTAAAGCGGCATGGACAGTGGCTGGTACTGGATTACCATATCAAAGGCCAGCTACTGTCGGTAAACACTTTAGGATTTACCCCTTACCTTTAAAATGTATTTAGGCTTACATTGTACCAGTAAAGGTACGAGCAGACTTGGGTACCGCGAGCCGGGCCGTGCCGGGCCGTCCCGGGGCGAATCGCGCAGGGCGTTGACGGATTTTGAGACTTTCCGGGCAGTGTTGCCAACTCCGTCGCGCAATAATCCGCGATAGTAGCTTCCGCCTCCATACATTTTTATGGAGGCGGTTTTTTCCGCTGAGACCCGCCCTGGCACGGCCCGGCACGGCCCGGCACGCTGCACCCGAGTCTGCTCGTGCCTTAAGAGTTATATCTAAATACTGCGTTGACTGATGACTCAGCGTTCAGGTGTAGATTAATTTTGACGTAAAACAACTTATTCTATTGTTCTACTGTATAATTACTTTAGTGGACTCTAATAATTTAGAGTCCATTAAATTAATGCCAAAAAATGTTTTGAAATGATTTTATAAAATGTAATACAATTTATTTGGAAGGTTTTTTTTGTTTCCGTAATTAATGATCTATATAAGTATCACTGAGCACTGTTCTAATTAATTTCTGTAACGCTTGCTTGCTCTTTATATATTTAAGTTGGTAATTTAACTTCCAGAGTAAGATGGCAGTTTAATTAAACACAAAGTAATACAAGATAACGAGAAGTCGGCTTACCGCTCGCGCTAATTGAGTTACAGACAGACATACATAATACATACATAAGTACAGACTAGGCGCCGGCCTATCTAGGTTAGTCTATTTGGTACAGATTACCACAAGGTTTGTACCTACCTATGGATGTAGAGCAAGAAATCATAACACCGATGACAGAGTAATATCGACTGCTAAAACTCGAAAACAGCTGAACAGATTTCGCAAATTTTTGTCTTAGAGTAATGACGAAAGTCCAGTTTCTGTCTTATTAATTTTACTCTTTAATACCACTATCTTACTTCTAAAGTAATAATTTAGACGGGAAAGTTTGTGAGTTTTTTTGTTACTTCTTCACACTTTTCCTGGAGAGATTTTCATAAAAGGCACGCAGCTAGTTCACATTGTGGATTAATACTGAACACAACATAATAGCGAAACACAATAAGGAAAAAACTATTTTTCCTGCGCCTGTCTGTCTGTCTGTCTGTCTGGCTATTGTGCACGATTCATTTCCGACGTCCATGCGAGCAATGTCGGGATAGAAGCTAATTATAAATGATATTCAATATTTTAGATATTTCAAAGGATGGCTAAGACCATGTCATGTTCTATGAGTACGCGTTTCTAACAACTTATATATGAATACTGAACTCCGTCACAACGAGTATTAGAATGCAGTCGCTTGGAAGTGTACTGCTATATAATGAGGAGAGCTCCCTCAGGTACAATGAGAGATGAGATCTCTCCCGGGAACTCTCGCCGTGAGAGAGATATTTCACGTTCATGAGCATGAATATAATCTTCATTTCCAGGAGTGGATAAACAAAAGGCATTTTGCGTCGGAATAATATATTATTATGTTTGTTATGTGAAATCAAATGGTGATACACTTATATGTTACGTTTAATGATAATAATAGTAGAATTAAATATGTACTATCGAAGAAGTTAATTACTACATAGAATAATGTGACGAATTGTGTCAGATATAATAATATCCATGGACGCTTTACACCACGTCAATCTGGCCCTGTGCTAAGTACCCGAAGGACTTGTGTTACAGG